>BQNB010122101.1:0-20342 GCA_026074375.1 Tanacetum coccineum
TCATTGCATGTGCTATTTTATTAGTGGAATAGGTAGACATCGACGAGGAGATTAAGGAAATATATTCGGATCGTATTGCATGTCGATATTTAAGTGGTGGTGGTGGTGTTAGCAGCACAAAGGAAGTTTAGAGCTGCTCAAAGGGCTGCAGAGATCAGAAGTAAACCACCTACTAAAACACAGTTAAGGAATCTTATGATGACTTATCTAAAGAACACATGTGGTTACAAACACAGTCAGCTAAAAAGAAAGACTTATGAAGAAATCCATGAGTTGTATGAAAGACAGCAAAAGAGGAATCAAGATTTTATACCAATGAATTCAGAGAAAGAAGCTTAGAAATCAGGTAAAAGATTGAAAAGAGTTGCAGGATCATATGAAACACAAAAGGCACCTAAGAAACCAAAAGTAATGAAATTTGTAAAGAAAGTTACAGAAGAAGAAGCAGTAGAGTATGAGAAGGAGAAGGAAGAACACAGGTTAAGCTTAAAGATAATTTTTGGTGATGACAGTAAAGTGAACTATGAACCACTATCCAGAAGATTTCCTATTGTGAAATGGGAATATAAGTTGCTGGGAAATGTGGATGCAAAAGACATGTATGTTTACAAATTAACCAGAGCTTATGGAAGTTCAAGCTATCATCGAGACATGCAAGCATTCTTAAGAAGACTTGAATGACCTATACAGGTTAGTTCAGGAAAGGTTTCAAGATCATCCTCTTGAAGGACATGATTTGTTGCTTTGGGGAGATCTAAGGATGTTATTTGACATAGATGACAAAGATGAACTATGGATGAATCAACTGGATTGGAGATTGCTAAAATGGAAGCTGTATGAAGGTTGTGAAGTTCACACTCTGTTTATGGATGGTACACCTATGGAGATTAATATGCTAGTAGAGAAAAAGTATCCACTGACCAAGGAATTATTAGAGAAGATGTTGAACTTGCAGTTAGAAGCTAAAGAAGAAAGTACTATGGCGTTTGAGTTTATCAAGTTCATCAAATCAATGCTTGAAGAGTAGTAAAAATGTTTGGATACATCCTCCTAATGACCAAGATGCTTAATCTAAAGAAACTTGATGATTGACAAGTAAATATCAAGTTTAAGGGAGGATTGTTGGGAATTTTGAGTTACTACTGCCAGTTATACTTTACTATTGATGGTTCAAGATTGATACTGATGTTGAAGTTTAAAGAATATAGTCTAAGTTTTTAGTACTGCTAGTTATAATAGTTAGTGCTGCCAGTACAAATGTTAGTACTGCCAGTATAGTTAGTACTGTTAGTTAATAGTTAGTACTGTTAGTATTATATAGTTAGTACTGCTAAAGTGATATGCATGAGATATATTAGGAATAGATATGCATTATCACTTTACGCGTTTTATAAGCCCATTAGGGTTTCCTTAGTGTATAAAAGGAACCCTACGACATAGTTAGAAAAATCAAATTTTCAGCAAACACATATCAATTTATAGTTAGTTATTCTATAACCTTGGCAGAATTTTTGCAATTAATATATTAAAGTTTAGTATTCATTGTTCTTCATAGTATTGCAAGTTAGATTCCGCATAACTTGTAGTATTCACAATCATAGTTTCTCATATAGTTAGTTTGGATTTATCCAAGTTAACTAAGCTTTAAAGGGCTGCAGAGATCAGAAGTAAACCACCTACTAGGACTCAGTTGAGGAATCTTATGATAACTTATCTAAAGAACACAGGTGGTTACAAATACAGTTAACTGAAAGGAAAGACTTATAAAGAAATCCATAGGTTGTATGAAAGACAGCAAAAGAGGAATCAAGATTTTATACCAATGGATATAGAAGTGATTAAAGATAGTGTAAAAAAGAATGATAGCAGTAGCAAGCCAGCTGGGGGAAGTAGAAAGAAAACACTTGCCAGAAAAAGAGCAGGTGAAAAGAAAAGTGAAGAAAGTGCTAAAAAGCAAAAGCTAGAGGATGTTGTAGAGGAACAAGAATCAGCAAAGAGTGATGAAGAAGCAGCTGCAGATTATGAGCATGAAAAGGAAGAGTTAAGAATGTGGTTAACAGTTGTATCAGATAAAGAAGAGACTGTGGATCCAAAGATTTTGTCTGCTAAATACCCTATAGTAGATTTGGAATCTCAGAACTTAGGGAGTGTTGATACGGAAGATCTACATGTTTATAAGATAATTAGAGTAGATGGGAATACTAGTTATCGCAAATCATTATCCAGTATGCTCAGGAAATTTGATAGAAAAGATTTGGTAGATTTGCACAGATTGGTGATGAAAAGGTTTGAAGACACTACTCCAGAAGGTTATAATTTGCTGCTTTGGGGAGATCTTAAGGTAATGTTTAAACCAAATGCAGAGGATGAAATTTGGATTAATCAACAGGATTGGACTCTAATTAGCTGGAAATTGTATGAAAGTTATGGAGTTCATACATTACTGATGGATGGTACTTTGACCTGCTTCAACATGCTAGTAGAGAAAAGGTATCCTCTCATCAAGGAAATGCTACAAAAGATGTTGAACTAGAAGCTAAAAGCTCGAAAGGCGGAGACACAATGGCATTTTGAAGCTTATCAAGGTTATCAATCACACATGGGAAGAAGGAAATATTTAATAGATACATACCCTTGGTGATCAAGTTGCTATACTGAAGAAACTTGCTGGTATGTTTTGGGTGTAAATGCCATAAGTTTTTTAGAGGGAGGATTGTTGGGGGGGGGGAATTTTGAGCTTCGCTACAAGGAGAGGAGAGAGCGGATGCGGGTTGGACTAGTTTGCTATTTAAAGATTTGTGCTGCTACTGAAGATTGAAGAATATAAACTAAGTCGTTAGTACTGCTAGTTGTAATAGTTAGTACTGTTAGTTATAGTTAGTACTGCTAGGTAGTTTATTAGTACTGTTAGTATAAGAAGTTAGTATTGCTTATTTGATATGCATGAGATATATTAGGAATAGATATGCATGATCACTTACGCGGTTTTGTATAGCCAATAGGTTTCCAAGTGTATAAAAGGAACCCTACGACATAGTTAGAAATCAATGAATTTTTCAACAAACACATATCAATTTATAGTTAGTTATTCTATAACCTAGGCAGAATATTTGCAATCAATATATTCTAGTTTAGTAGTGATTGTTCTTCTTAGTATTGCAAGTTAGATTCTGTCATATTTCATACTTTATAGTATACACACAAGACATCATAGTTTCTCATAATCAAGGGCAAGCATTGGTTCCTGCTTGGAGGATTCGACTGTCTATCTTACTCACAAAAAATTTTCTGACATTTTACATTAGATCTCTCTCTCTCTACTCTCTCTCTCTCTACTGAGTCTATCCATAGAAGCTTTTTTTTTGAGTTAGTAGAGTGTGCTGATCATTATATTAATTTTTGGGTAATTTCTCTGTATATCATGATCTATCAGGGAGATTATTTATCCTTATAGGACTGCCTTGGGATCTAGAACGAACATATTCGTTGTATAAAACATGATTATCATCGAGTTTATATGTGGAGTCTATTAGCATATTATATACTTTATGATCGGACTAAATCTCTCTTATATATATTTTCTATCACTTAGTTGTTCGCTCACTCGACAAATATAGTTGGCTATCTTAAGATGGATTCTTCTCTATATGGGCCACAGGGACTTTGCATTCTTATTCCAGGAACCTTCAGTTGAACTAATCAGGAATCGCCAAAAGCAAAAATGATTTTACCTTTTTTTTCTTTCCTTGTCTTTGTAATAGGCTTGAGCAAGTCTTGGAGGTAACTTCATTTCAACACCATTTACATCGTTGTTACTTGTATATCGGAGGCGATGGGCGACCGGAGGGAAGGCAGAGGGGGTAGGATCACGTTGCCTCAAGGACGATAGTAGAATCCAGTGGGGAGAGTGTTAGGAGGAAGCTGCTCTATCCTTATGCTCCAAAGGGTATATTCACCCTTCTTGAGGATAGGAAGTTTTACAGTAGACACCATTTGAGGAGATTCTACTGGTGCTATTTGTGTTACAGGTTCTTCATCAGATATTGTGTATTATAGGAAGATATCTAGATCTGATAAAGTTCTTCTTATTTAGAGTTTCTCCACAAGCTTTGATACCACTTGTGAAGTCCCAATAAAACAGATCTTCTTTAGCATGTTAAAGCTTAGTTAACTTGGATAAATCTAAACTAACTATATGAGAAACTATGATTATGAATACTACAAGTTATGCGGAATCTAACTTGCAATACTAAGAAGAACAATGAATACCAAACTTGAATATATTGATTGCAAATATTCTGCCTAGGTTACAGAATAACTAACTATAAATTGATATGTGTTTGCTAAAAAATTCATTGATTTCTAACTATGCCGTAGGGTTCCTTTTATACACTAAGGAAACCCTAATGGGCTTACAAACCGCGTTAAGTGATCATGCATATCTATTCCTAATATATCTCATGCATATCAAATAAGCAGTACTAACTTCTTATACTAACAGTACTAATAAACTTAGTTTATATTCTTCAATCTTCAATAGCAACAAAAATCTTCAAATAGCAGTACTAAGTCCATCAGCAATATAACCTTGTAGAAGCTCTTAATTCCTAACAAGATCTCTTGGAAGAAGCCTTGGTAGTAGAGGCCGAAGTGGAGGGATACCTAGTCCAGAGAATACACATAGACGAAGGATCATCAATTAAGATCATGTTCGAGCATTGATTCAATATGCTACATCCATCAATCCGGTCAAGGTTAGTCGAGACGCAAACCACAGTATCAGGATTCTCAGGGGAACAGGTCAAACCATTGGGAAAAGTAGAACTTGACGTGTGTTTTAGGGGAAGTGGGCTGTGCCAGAGGGCAATTATGAAATTCACTATCATACCGGTACCTTCTCTGTATAACATCAATTTGGGGCGCCTCGGCCTAAAGCAGCTCAGGGCCATCTCGTCTACCATTCATGGAATGATAAAGTTCCCGACTCTATGGGGAATTGTAACGCTGGTGTCCCAAACACCCATAATATTCGAGTGCAGGAGGGAAGGAAAGAAGAAAGCGGTCAAGCGGCCCCAGGAAGTTAAACCACAAGAGAAGGAAAACCCCATGAAACAGGTGCTTGTTAATCCTGCCTATCCGAAACAATTAGTAGTGATAGGGAAAGGGCTCTCACCGGAAGGTTCTACTCAGCTCAAAAATCTACTAAAAAGAACAAGGATGTTTTCGCATGGGAACCTTCGGATATGACCAGGGTGCCAAAAAGGATCATCAAACATTCTCTCACTGCTAACCCATCGGTAACACGGGTTAGTCAAAAGAGAAGGGAATTTTGTTTCGAAAAAAGCCAAGTGGTAACCAAAGAGGTGGCCGAGTGGCTAAAAGCATGGATAGTTAGGCCGGTGAAATACCCCACCTGGATATCAAACCCAGTCCTGGTCAAGAAAGGGGGTAGAAGCTGGAGAATGTGTATAGGCTTCAAGAACATCAATGCCGCATGCCCAAAAGATTATTACCCATTACCAGAAATTGACAGCAAGATAGAGTCAGTCATGGCTTCCCACTCAAGTGCTTCCTTGATGCATACAAAGGCTACCACCAAGTGCAGATGGCAGAAGAAGACGAGGAAAAAACCGCCTTCTACATAAATCAAGGTACATACTGCTACACAAAGATGCCGTTTAGTCTCAAGAACGCAAGGGCAACGTACCAACGGCTAGTTGATGAAGCATTTCAATCTCAAATAGGGCAAAACCTGGAAGCATATATAGACGATATGGTGGTAAAAAGCAAGTCTAAAAAGGAGATGCTAGCAGACATAGCGAAAATATTTGACAACCTCAAGAGAATTAACATGAAACTAAATCCAAAAAAATGTTTGTTTGGGGTCGAAGAAGGAAAGTTCTTAGGATACATGGTTACCTCAGAATAAATACGGGCTAACCTAGCGAAAACCAAGGACATAGCGAAAATGCAGTCACCTAAAACATAGGGGGAGATGCAGAGCCTAATAGGAAAGTTAGCAGCACTAAATCGTTTCCTCTCCCGGTCAGCTGAGAAGTCACTACCTTTCTTCAAAACATTAAAAGAAATCACTAAAGAAAATAAGCATGACTACTGTTGGACAGAAGGCAGAAAATGCTTTCCAAGAACTCAAAAAATGATCCTAGACCTACCGGCCCTTACAAATCCACTTTTAAAGGAAACATTGTTTATATACTTGGCGGCATCGAAAGAAGCAGTCAGTGCAGTGTTGCTGGTGGTAAGGAAAGGAAAGCAATATTCGGTACATTATGTAAGCAGAACGTTGCATGACACAGAGCGAAACTATGCTCCGCTAGAAAAGATGGCATTGGCATTACGGCACGTATCTAGAAGGCTGAGAAGGTACTTCGAAGCTCATCCCATCACCGTCATCACAGATTAACCAATCAAGCAAATTTTAAACAAAGCAGATACGTCAGGTAAGCTAGCATAGTACTCCATTAAGCTGGGGGCGTACAACATCACATATGAGCCCCACAGCGCTATCAAAGGACACATATTAGCAGATTTTATAAACGAGGTACCGGTGGGTGGCGAGACTATGGTACCGCGGAAGACCCAGTACATAATTGACCGTCAGAAAGATTGTAAGGAAGAATGGGTACTCTACACAGATGGGGCATCTAGCATCAAAGGTTCTGACGCGGGCCTGGTCTTCACCAACCCTACATAGATAAAGTACACATACGCCTTGAGGCTCAACTTTGAAAGCACCGACAACTAAGCTGAGTACAAAGCACTCCTAGCAGGGTTAAGGATTGCCAAGAAAATAGGAGTACAATCTCTGTCTGTCAATGTAGATTCCAAGTTGGTGGCCAGCCAAATCAATAGCAGTTATGAGGCCTGCAAAGAAAATATGATCTGATATCTGTCCAAGGCAAAGGAATACATTAGTTGCTTCAAAAACTTCAAAATGCAAAACATACCGCGAAACAAAAACCAAAAGGCAGACGTGTTAAGCAAGCTGGCCTCAGTAGCGTTCAACCACCTCACTAAAGAAATTTTGGTGGAAACATTGGACATGCCGTCAATGGATATGGAAGAGATAAATGCAATAGTGGAAAAAGAAGGGGAAATGTGGATGACCCCCATCATCAACTATCTAAAAAGAAGGGTATGGCCGGAAGACCAAAATGAAGCACGTGCCATGCAGATGAAGATAGGTTAATTTATCATGGAAGAGGGGGTTCTGTTCAAAAAATCTTACCTAATGCCTATGCTCTGATGTGTGGGCCCGCTGCAAGCGAATTACGTCATTCGAGAGATACACATGGGAGCATGCAACATGCATCTGAAAGCAAGGTCGATGGTTGAAAATTTCATCCAACAAGGATATTATTGGCTAACGAAAATTAGAACTAATTACGAAAGTTTAGAGAATAAATGCGACATTAGAGAAGTAACAAATACTAATTTAAATCTTAAAAATATAACTAGATTCATAACCTAAAGATAATCTAAAGAAAATTTTAGGAAAAAGAAAGATACTTTTTAAACTAAATTAATTCTAAATTACTTAAAGATGGATGATAAGTATTTTTATTACTAATTTTTCTATTTAATAAGAGTTTAATATTTTAAAATTAAAGTTGAAAATTAGAAAACTAAGCGTTTGAGAAATTAAATGTTTTAAAAATAAAGATAAAAATTACTTTTCTATAGAAAATGGCATTAAGTGATTTTAGAGAACTTAGAATAATATTTTTTTGTATTTTTTATTAAACTTTTTCTATTTTTTTATTTGATTTAGATGAAAATGAAATATTATAAAAAATCTATAGGATTCGAAAAATTAATTTTAAAAAATATAAAACTTAAAACTAAAAATTATATAAAAAGTATTTTTTATAAAAAGAAATAGAATGCAGGGAAAATTAATTTTATTAAAAGCCCTAATTTTTAATGAGTAATTATAAACTAATTAAGTAATTAAACTAAAAAAACCTAATTTATTATTTATAAAAACTATTTTTATTAGAGCTAAATGAAATCTTGCCAAAACACATGGGGTTGAAAGATGACACGAAGAACAATAGTTGAGTAAAAGAAGTCAAGGATGATATTAATACGAAAGATGGTGAAATAAAAGAGTAGTGGCTGGGCATAAACATTAAAGTTTTGTGAGAGAATAAAACACAAGAGTTTGATCTATTGACAGAAATGATAAGTCCCTGGGAAATTGGGAACTAACTAGACGAACATTAAACTAACGAAGGAGGATCTAACTATGTGAAATTAACTAAGGACTGAACCGCGACATTTAACATGTAGAGACTAACTATGACAAACAATTAAATATAGATACAGAAATTATGAAAATAGGCAGAACAGGTCCTGCCAACATATTGAAAAGATTCTAACAAAACTAGACATCCTTTTTATAATAAAGAAACAGCTTATTATACATAACTTTTAAGAAACAACTTTTATAGTAATCTAGTTAACTCTAGACTATATTTTGAATAATGAACTGTAAAATAAGCTTATTAGCTTATAAGCTCTAGCAGCTAGTGTAATCTACATTCTAAAACCTAAATAAAAATAAAGTCAGACGATCAAGGCACATACATGACAAAATTATTTAACTATCTTAATGGAAGAAATATATGCTTATTCAAAACTTAGTAGCAATCCAAAAGCGAGTATTTAGAACTTAATTTGAAACAGATTATATCGAACAAAATAACAGCAGAACCTTATTAAGAAAACAGAAAAAGGACTAAATGTAAAACAGAATAAACCTATAATAGAGAGTGCTACCTTAGTGTTCTATATAAGTCAAAAAAGTGAACAGAAACAATCAATAAGCTGTGTGGGGCTTCTTGGCTTATTACATAAGCCCTGATATTCAAACAAACAATCCTACACTAGTCCTATATGCTATCCAATAGCTCTAAACCCTCTGATACCATAGATAGCCATCCAATTCCCGGGAGAAAATGAGGTATCAAGCCTGATGAATGAATCTCACAATCAAACTTTCAAACACAAAAATTTTTCAATACGATTTTAAAAACAAAACTCAAAGATTTAAATGAAACAATTATTTTTTTAAAACTGAAACAAGAGCATACCAATCGAAATGAATTCACATAACATGAAATTGAAATTACATTTAAAGAAAACTACTAAAACTGAATTCGAAAAAAAAGATTAAACTACTAAAAATATAACTAAAAGATTCACACACCAACTAAGCTGGGAATGAGGGGTATTTATAACCCCGAAGCTTCACCTCTTGCATCTTTTAGATCCTTTATTCCTTTCATCTTGACCTTCAATCTTTTCTCTCTCAGATCTTGCATATATGGCCCTTGGGATAGTAAGATAATGTATAAACGGAGATCATTGACGTGGCCAAAGGATGTGTGTTATTAAGTGAGTGTAAAAACACTCACACACGTCACATCAACCCACTCATTTTCATCTCATTTTGCCAGGGTTGGTGGATTGGAGTTTGGGGGGTTAATTGATAGTGAGCGATGGGTTAAGGGTGATGTGAGAGGTGGATTAACCTAAGGTTAAAAGATAGGTGTGGAAGTTGAATATGGGAGAAGGATTTATAGAACTAGAGGATTCATTGTGTTCTTGGAGTGGGTTCGATGTGTGTGATGTGTAGTTTAATCTGAATTTGGGAGTAGTAGAATGTGGAATGAAGATAAATGTGTAAATAGGGTTATAGTTTAACCGGGGTAGAGAGTAGGTTTTATAGAATAAGAGGGTGAGGTATAGGTCGAGAGAGTTAATTGGTGTTGGGGACAGTTTGCTTCTTCTTTGGTTGATTGAGGAGGGGACCATGAAGGTTTATTTGACCCGGAAATTTTTTTATATTATCTAGTGACCCGCGACATTTTAATTAATATATAGGGTGAGTTTTCAAATTCGGCCCTTGATGTGAATTGGATAGTATACACTTTTTTCAGGTTATAAACAAACTATTCTGAAAATTGCTAAAACAGATATGAGCCCTTGAATATGTATATGACATGGAGTTGAGGCTTTGGTGGACAGAGTGGTTTGCTGCAAGTGAGATGTAGAAGGCTGAGGCATGATACTCTTCGGCTTTGATATCTTTAGTTCTTGATACTCCATCCTGTTCTCGTGTCCGTTTTTGCCCGTTTTTGATGTTTTTTTCACGATATTGGTCATATTCCATACCTGCACACATAAAACTCAGATACAAGCACATTTTTGCCATTTTTGATCCGTTTTGGGTTGAATTGGGCCTTTTTAAGCATAAATTGATATGTATAGTTTAACAACTATCACCGCGGCAGACCCAGTACATAATTGACCGTCAGAAAGATTGTAAGGAAGAATGGGTACTCTACACAGATGGGGCATCTAGCATCAAAGGTTCTGACGCGGGTCTGGTCTTCACCAACCCTACAAAGATAGAGACTACATACGCCTTGTATGGACATCAACTTTGGAAAAGCACGACAACTAAGCTGAGTACAGGCATCCTAGCTAGGGATTAAGGCGATTGCCAAGATAAAAGTAGGAGTACAATCTCTGTTGCTCATGTAGTTTCCAGTTTGATGGCCAGCCAAATCAAGAGAGCAGTTATGAGACCAGCACAGTAAAAATAGTAGATCTGATATCTTCCAAGGCAAGGGAATACATAGTCGCTGTCAAAAACTTCAAAATGCAAAACTCATTACGCGAAGACTAAAAACCAAAAGAGGCTAGAAAGTTGTTAAGCAAGCATAGGCCTCAGTAGCGTTCAAACTCTATCCAGTCACTAAAGAAATTTTGGTGGAAAAAGATGGACAGAAGCCGTCAATGGAATATGGAGTGTGAGATAAATGCAATAGTGGAATATTGAAGGGGTAAATGTGGATGACCCCCCTTCATCAACTAATCTAAAAGATGGGTATATTGCGTGGAAGACCAAAATATGATAGACTACGATGCCAATTGCAGATGAAGATAGGTTAATTTATCATGGAAGAGGGGGTTCTGTTCAAAAAATCTTACCTAATGCCTATGCTCTGATGTGTGGGCCCGCTGCAAGCGAATTACGTCATTCGAGAGATACACATGAGAGCATGCAACATGCATCTGAAAGCAAGGTCGATGGTTGAAAATTTCATCCAACAAGGATATTATTGGCTAACGATGCACCGGGACGCAAGGGAAGAAATACGCAAGTATGATTCATGCCAAATTCACTCCCTAGTACCTAAACTTCCCAAAACTTTGATGACTTCAATCATGGCACCCTGGCCATTCTTTCAATGAGGAATGGATGTGTTGGGACCACTTCCAGAGGCCCCGATAAAAGTGAAGTTTGTAATTGTGGCCGTGGACTATTTCACAAAGTGGATAGAAGCCAAGCCGCTGGCCAAGACAACGGGAAAGGAGGTAAAGAAGTTCATATGGGACAATATTGTTTACGGGTATAGGTTGCCAAAGATAATCGTAACAGAAAATGGAACCAACTTCATCCATGATCCTTTCAAAATATGGTGTAAGAAATTGAACATCACACAAATAAACACAGCCGTATCACACCCCTAGGCTAACGGCCTGGTAGAAAGAGAAAACAGGAGCCTAATGGAAGGAATCAAAACCCGGCTGGGTAGATGAGCTGCCCAACGTCCTATAGGCTCATAGAACATCACTTAAAACTATCAATGGGGAGACACCATACAGCTTAACGTTTGAAAGTGAGGCAGTCATCCCAGCAGAAATTGGCATGCCTACACACCGAACAATGATGATCAAAGAAGGGGAAGGCAAAGAGGAAGAGATGATGTTAAACCTTGACCTGCTGACAGAAAGAAGGGAAGCGGTTGCTATCCAGGAGGCGAGGTACAAGATGAAGATGGATCAATACTACAATAAAAGGGTGCGTCCTGTGTCCTTTAAGGTAGGTGAATATGTCTATCAGAAGAATGAAGCTAGCCGGGTAAAAAATTTGGGAAAGCTAGGCCCAAAATGAGAAGGACCATACTTAGTGGTGGAATGTAACACCCCCATTTTGATAAATATAGCAGCGGAAGCTAATCTGGGGTATTACTTCATAGTACAACAGTCATAATCATAGAAAACGACTCAAAAGAGACGTTTTTAAAAGATACGTTATCATTCATTTAAAATCAGAGTTTTACAAAGGCAGGTCCCAAAATCTAGAAACATAAAATGTGAATGATAACAAGTTTTAGCCATCTTCAAGTCCATGCCACTCCATGCCATAAGTTGCTCAATTACCTGGGATAAACATGCATAAAAAGGGTCAACACAAAGGTTGAGTGAAATTCATAGGTTTAAAATGTAATAGTTGAATACAAGTTATCATAATGGAAATATTCGCATTGCAGGGACAATTATCATGGAGAACATTATTATGCATTGAGTATAATTTATTTATAGAAAAACAGTATTATTGTCCTTAGTTCATGAATCACGTATATAAACTTAATAGAACTGGAAGCCTCTACCCGAGACATACTAGGAGTCACTATTAAAAGAGATACTAGGAGCTATTATCCAAAGAGTTATTGGGAGATATTACCCAAAGAGATACTAGGAACTATTATCCAAAGAGTTATTGGGAGATATTACCCAAAGAGATACCAGGAGTCACTACCCTAAGAGATACTTCCATGTATTTAGGCAATAATATATCAGGATAGCATACAGTTTAGAAAACACTTGTATTCATAGTTTATAACATGAATTCCCTTCGGGATTTAGAAAACAAGTAAAAGTAGAATTATAATCTCACGTATCAGAATAGAGTATAGTTGAAAAATATAGTTTATAGCATGTATCCCCCTCACGGGTTTAAGAAATATTCAAAAGGTTTAAAAGTGAGGCTATGAATCTCACCTTAACAGTACTAGGAAATCTGATTGATGGCAAAAGTATTTGAAATAAAAGTAACGGCTTCGTCACATGCAACCTGAGGTAATATTTCGAGTCTTAGTTTGATTGAATATGTTTTACATAATGAATATCATCTTTGATTGAATTATTATGGAGTATTGTATCACCATTCGGGACATCATAATTCAGAGGTCATTCAGTAAACGTTTGAGGAGCTAGGGCACTTTAAATCGTAAACCCAACAACTCAGTCATAATGTAATACCAAAATGAAACCCCTTAATATGAAGCTCTCTAGTATTGTGGTACGATATAGATTCAAGACAAAAATTTTAAAAGCACATTGATGATGAATTATATAATAGTTATAACATAATCGATTTTAAGTGTTTTACTCAATAACTGGAAATGATAAGCACGTCAAGCGTTAATTAAAGTTATGTCTTATAAGGTTTTGAACACATTTTTACACTTTTTCAAAATATTACATTTTAGACCCTTAAGAATGAAAAATGACAAAATATACCCTTGGAGTTTTCATCTTTACAAGTTTGGTCCTTTTAGTTTAAAAGATGTACAAAGTAAACCTTGTACTTTGGAAAGTGACATAATAGACCCCTATAGTTATAACTTTGATAAAATGACATTTTCAGTCCCTTTAGTTATAAGTTTCAGAAAGTTACGATATATACCCTTTTGCATAAAAATGTATCGTTTTTAGTCCAAAATCCATAATAATGATATTTTTTTAATATGAAAAGTAATTTGCAGGTTATAGCTTATTAATATAAGCTAAAATATGAAGGTTTAACGTAACGAAAGTTTAAAATAACGATTTGTTAAACTAGAAATCAAAACGGGTTGTTTCAGGGTTTTAAAATGAAAACGCTTAGGTTTTTAATTCAAATTCCTTCAAGACTTATTAAAAAGTTTATAATATCATTAGTTAAGCTCATTAGAATAGCTTATAACTCCAGTTTACCATTTTAGCTTATAGATTTACGAAAAACACAAAATTAGGGTTTCATGGGTTCGTTTTGGATCAAAACTCAAGAACGAGTGATTTTTGAGTTAAAAGCTTGAAACACGAGTACATTTAGGATCATATGAATATTATAAAAGTTATAGAACAGATCATGAGCTTAAAGAACCTGGGTTTGAGCTTGAGGATTCAAAAATGGGTCGAAAATGAGACTTTTGCTTTCGTACGCCTAGTATAACTTCTTCGGGGCTTCAAGGCTTTGTTTCTTTACTTATTTTCTGATCTTAGATCTCCTTGGGACTTCCTTGATCATAATTTGGATGCCATTGATGATTATAGAAGAAAGATTGATGGTGTGAGTTAGAATGAAGGTTATGCATGTCTATTTATAGGTCAAATGGACCTTGGAGGCCAAGGGAACTTGGTGGCTAAGTTAAGGACACATGGGGGTGATAAGGATTAGCTATGGGATGAGTAAGGAAGTAGCAATGCATGGTGGAGGTGTTGGAGAGGGCTTAGGTGGAGGTTTCTTAGCTGCGGCTTGTTAGGGAGCAAAAGGAAGGATGTGGCTTGATTTGTAGCCAAGAAATGGAAAAGAAAGCCTTGTAAGCTGCTTGTAGATGGTGATGGAGCTGCTTGAAATGTGTGGTTGCATGGTTGGTTATTAAAATGGGTCTAAATAAGCTAAAAAGATGTCGCGGGTTCAAGTGAAGTGGGTTAGGGCACGATTTGGGTTTTCATGCTTAGATTTCGAGTGCATTGGTGATATAAGGATGGATTAATGATTGTAAGGTTTATATTAAGAGTTTATAACAATATTCGATTAGTGGTTCGAGTTCAAAATGGGTAAAAATGAGTAAATGGGTCGCGGGTTGGATTAGGGTTCGAACTAGGGTTTTTGGCTTGCATTTCGTGTATAATGATGTTATAATGATGGAATATGATTTGTAATGTTGTAATTTATGTACTTACAACTTATTTGAGTAACGGTTTGGGTTTACAATGGATAAAAACCAAGAAACGGGTCACGGTTTAGTATTTAGCTCGGGTTAGGGTTTCTAGGTTTGATTTCATGAAATCTTATGAAATGAGAATGATTATAGAATGTAAATGAAGTGCATGACTTGCTTGTACCTTGTACTTTATTAGTTTGTACAAGTTTCTTAGGAAAACGGAGGTAAAATGGCTATTTTAGATGTCGTGCATTAATGACTTGTACATTATGCTTTAAAGGACTTGTACCTTATTTTAGAGGGAAAGTATATTCAAATGAGATGTTATATTACTTGTACATGTGCTTTGATTGATTGTACATTCATTTTGAATGTGTACTTTATATGAAATTAGGGTTTAAACGTAAACGTTAATGGTTTAAAGCCTGTCTTGATATAACGTTGCAAATGGTACATTATATGAGTAATGTACTTTGTAAAAATGATATTAAGATATTGACTTGACATGTTATGATGTTTGCTTGACATATATGTAGATAGGATTGTTATAGGTAGGTTGCGTGAGCTCGTTAACTTTAGAAATGTAAACTATGATACGTAATGAAATAGAATGAAACAAAATTTTATTACCATGAAAAAGTAGTACTTAACATAGTAAGTAGGTATTACGTTGATGAAATACTGTAAAATTATAGGTTGTTATACAATATCGGCTTTCATGTTGGGCCACCAATACAATTTTTTCATGTCTTGATACATCTTGTCGGAACCCAGATGAACAGAATATTTTGACTTGTGAGACTCATGCATAATCAAAGTCATTAGATCACCATAGCACGACAATCAACTTCTGTTCCTCAAACACAATGTTCCATCAGCACGCGGTTCCAACCTTTCTTGCTTGGGATGATTTAACTTCCCCTTCTTGATCATACCTCCCACATCTCCAGCCTCGAAGTTTTCTGGTTTCATAGCTTCGATTTGAGCGTTTAAAATTTGCTTGGGAAGATCCAAACCAATAGTCATAACTAAGGCTCGAACCCGTAATGGCTTAATTCGTTCTTTTCTGACGACAGAGAAGTGCCTCGCGTCTGGCATGCAATCAACTTAAGAAAATTCTACTTGTAGGGATCATTGTGTTTAGAATTCCAACTCTTTAATGTAATCCGTTAAGAATATTAATGAACAATCAGGTCGTTCCCCATGATAAGGGAAAGGCAATTTTCCGACTGTGATGTGTAAGCGTAGATAAATTATTATGTGACTCGGATGCCAGCCGGTTCAGCAACATCTACCGGCTAGAGCGTAGTCAATATCTACAAGTATAGATAAATTATTATGTGACTCGGATGCCAGTCGGTTTAGCAACATCTACCGGCTGGGGTGTAGTCAATATCTACAAGTATAGATAAATTATTATGTGGCTTGGATGCCAGCCGGTTCAGCAACACCTACTGGCTGGGTTGTAGCCAATATCTACTGTTAGACAAAGAATTAGGTGGCTCGGATGCCAGCCGGTTTAGCAACACCTACCAGCTGAGGCATGGTCAATGTCTACTATTATCCACAAGTTATTGTGTGACTCGGTGGATGGCTCCGACCCAAATTTTTTGATTAATGCACAGGGGAATGGATAAATTGTTATATGGCCCCCAACGGACCGCTAATCCCCTCCGGTTGGTATAAGTGGCCAATATCTATGTCTCGGGAATACCACAAAGGAATAAGAAAATGTCCAAAAAGTAGAACAATGCCAAAGCAATAAGCAAGGGAGAAACAATGAAAATGTACGAGCAATTTATAGATGAGCATAACGAAATACATACAAACATAGCAACAAAAATCCAAATATTGTTCAGCAAGCACAATTGTAAGGCACCGCAACCGGCCCTGAAAAGTAACCTAAACAAATTACAAACGTCAAAATATCTAAGCATACGAAGTCGTTGGCGTGTCGCGAGGCCCTCCGCCGGGTGTCAGACCAGTTTCATCCGGCATGACATTTTGTAAACCGTTAGGATCTAACAAATACGTACGGGCCACTTTATCAACATATGGATACCTCTTATCAAAGAGCTTCTCATATGTCTCCATAAAAATGTTAGCGGACGCAGGGTTCACATTAAGAGTAGCCTTTAAGATAGCCTGAATATCCGGATCCTTACAGCCAATAGATATCCCATCTATAAAGCCTTTGCCAATAGCAAGGCTAAAAGCCTCTCCCAACTACCGCTTGTATTCAGCACTCTAGTGTAACATGCTCACAAAAGTGGGAAGATACGGATTTATGATCCGGCGCCTCACCATTTCCCCACTGCCAGCCTCAATGGCATATCTCTCTTTCTCAAGTCTCAATTCATGAGCATCAGCTTCAGACTGTTTCAACGCTTCTTTAAGCTGTTAATGCGGTCAGCCTGCTCAGAATTCAACTGCTCTGTCTCTTTCTACTCCTCTTCTAGTTCCTCAAGCCTATCCTGTAAACTTTTTTCTTAGGTCAGGGCCCCCTCATAATTTCTGGATAACTGGTCATAAGCAGACGCCTTCTCATCATAAGCCGACTGAGCCTTGGCCAATTCTTTCTTACATTCCTTGTAGCGAGCTTTCATATCCTTACAAGACTCATGGGCATAGACAAGGTCGACGTGCTCTTCTGTTAGGGCCTCAAACCGAAGCAGGGTATTCGCTTGCTGCTGAGCGGATTGGCATAGCAACTTCTAGGACCATTTGACGGCAGACTCATCGCGAACCCCTTCGTTGAAGAACTCATGGTCGGCAGGGGTGAAAATATTTGACATCATGTCCCGACATTGGCGAGAGTTATCCATACGGGAAGAATCTGCCAGGCCCCATTAGAAAGTGAAAGGTAGATTACCGAAACGCCCGGCGGAATAACCTACAAAAAAAGAAACAAGCAACAGTTACAAAGAAAGTAGGAAGAAAAAATGATAAAAAATAAATAACAGAGAACGGAAGTACTTACTAGCTTCCACTTCTGGCACAACCTTGTCACGCACGGGCTTCTCTACAGTCTCAAGGAGTGGACCTATAAAAAAAGGGAGGTGAGACAACGGTTAATGGAAAATACATGAACCTGAAAAGAAAAAAAACTATACCCGCATGACGTGAGGGGCTAGGCTGGGTTTGCAAGCCAGAGAGCCCACCCTCGTTGTCGCCATGAC
The DNA here is from genome assembly GCA_026074375.1 of Tanacetum coccineum. Lineage (NCBI taxonomy): Eukaryota > Viridiplantae > Streptophyta > Magnoliopsida > Asterales > Asteraceae > Tanacetum > Tanacetum coccineum. The sequence continues at coordinate 17,990 of BQNB010122101.1, forward strand.
CCTCATCAGAAAATGTAGCATCAACATTCTCTTGAACACGCTCCCTACCCGTCATAAATCTACCAGCATTAAAAATGGGGGGAGTAGCGTGCTCATCCGTCTGATTTCGCATAGCACCCATGCGACCAGCGGAGGCATTTAGGGAGGCATACTCCTCATTAGCCAAAATTTCAAGAGGCTTCGCATGATTCAAAGGGATGGGAGAGGATACATGCCCTGAATCTAGGTGAACCAGAGTCCCCACTCGGACCCTTCTCTTTTTTACGAGCACCCTCCTTACCAATACCTTTATCCCTAACAACTCTTTCAGCCAGAATGTCAGCACCAGGAGCATCAACGGCAGCCTTGGCCTTAGCTTTTCTCTTGTTCTTTTCTTTGTCATCAATAACCTTGTGGCATGGTAGCTTAGTTGTCACCATGTCCCTGGTTTTGGGAGGAATGTCCTCCAAACGTGCAGCAGGGTTACTCAGATGGGTCACTCAGGCTGAACCGGGAGACAAGAGCTCACCAGCAGCAACTTTGCAACCTTTAAAATTAGGAAGTCGTAGAAACTCAGCCATCGTAACAACTGCAAAAAAGAAAACACATACGTGTAAAACAAATGACATAAAAAAAGGAGCAACTAACAAGACAAAGACATTACCCTTCCCCTTCGGATCCTTTAAGCTAAAAGCACGATCGGCGTACTTCCAGACGTGGGAAAGACCTGCAACGTATAAAAGACTGGGATGTGGCTTGCGAAGAGCAATGACGACCTCTCGCAGCTTGGTGACGTCCGAGGCATTATACTCATTAGATTTGGGAAAAGGGTCTGCAATGCTAGAGTCATGATGCCGCCAGGCCATAGCAAATGAAGTAACCCTCCGGTCAACCAGAAGAATTTTATCCTTCCATTTTTTCAAACTGGTGGGGGCATCTTTTAAATAAGGCTTATAATTTTTGCCGACTCTGTTCTGGAACGAGAACCAGTTGCCTTGCTTGCACAATTTGTAAAAAACTCGAAAGAGAGGCACAGTAGGGATAATATCTAGAGAACGGCAATACAGCTCAAAAAAAGGTAACACGATTGGCGCTTAACAGTACTAGTTGAGAAATATATACACAAAAATGTTCTACAACCTTTAAAAAAAGAGGAAAAGGGGACTCTTAATCCTCCTTGTTGAAAATGATAGGCATAAAGCCCAATGGCATCGTTAGGTAGGGCATTCATAGTCATGCCCTCCAGGGCCACTCGTGGATGAAGGTCCTCCGGAACGCCGTAGCATTTCGCTAACCACTTGACTTGAGTTTCAGTTATAGAGGATTTATGTAGGTGCATATCGAATTTAGGAAGGGAACCCACCTCCAAAACGGGACTAACCGGCTCAACGTCCAAGATGATAAGGTCATCAGACTCCTCTAGCGACATAGTAAAAGGATCCGAAGGGAGAGTCTTCGGACAACTAGTAAAAAAGGTGGGCAAGAAGAGAAAACACACCTGAAGGAATGAAACAAATGAAAGCAGGAGTCGAGCATAGAAAAGCAGTAAAAAGAAGATGTAACCATAAAAATGAGGAGGGGCAGGCTATTTATAGAAGAAATAGGAAGAATATTGAACGTCGTGTCGTGTCAGAGACCGGTGTGGCTCAATCGTGGCCACACGAGGAGAGCACTTGTACACGTGGCATAATCCTACACAGCAAGGTGCGATCCAGCTATCCTTTTAACCTCCAGTAAATTATGATATTTGTAGTCCATTAATTATGGGCCGAGACGGAAGGCCTATGATCTCCTTTTAAAAAAAAAACTAAATAAGGAAGGGAAGACGAACGCAAAAGAAATTAAGTATTGTACCAACACTTATGTTGATACAACACTGGGGGGGGACATGTTCGTGTATGTGATCATTGGGACCGCACCGGGAGACGCTACCCAGCGGCTGATTCGTCAATAATATATATATATATATATAATATAAGCAAATAATTAACCAACGAGGCTTGAATGGAAAATCGAATGACGGATTGATGATTGATGTTTGAATATGAAAAGGTTATGATGGGTTTCCTATTTCTACCAAATAAATATACAAAAACGATTAAATAAAACCTAAAAACGAAAGCTAAATAACTTAAACCTAAAACGGGCACGAAAAAAAAACGAGGGTCAAAAACCTAAATTTTGCAAATTAAACCCTAGAACATATTTAAAAGCTAAAATAGATTCTAAATGACAAATGACGAAGTTTTAAAAAAACTAGATTAAAAACGGAGGAACTATGCTACTAGCAGCAGGAACAATGCTACCAGCAGGAACCATACATGTCTAACAGCAGGAACTATACTTAGTACAAAATTAATAATAATTTTTTTTT
>BQNB010122103.1:0-16646 GCA_026074375.1 Tanacetum coccineum
GAAAATCCACATTTAAAAACCGTAAAATCGAAGCCACAGGATCCGCATGATGCAGTTTATACTTTTATAGAATCCGCAATTGCGGATGCGATGTGGTTTTTGCCAGAATCCACACCGATCCACATTTCTAAAGTTCTTCATTCAGATGATTTAATCTAAAATGTGGCTTGTCATTTTTTTTCAAAATCGGTTATGTATGTATGCTAAGTGGTAGATTTACTACTACAAAATGAAGTTAAAGCTACACTGATAAAGTGTTGTATTATGTGGTAAAAATGTTGCATTATGACTAATGTGACACTTTATCAAGTGCTACCTTATGTAACGTTGCCGTAGGTATAAGCGACACTTTCAATTGCAATGTGCAACACTTTTTAAATGTGTTGCCTATGTTTACCAAATGTGATACTTTAAAGTGCAACACTTTTTACACGCAAACACAACACTTTTTAGACTCAATTGTAACACTTTCACACTATATTGCAACACTTGTTACACAAAAATGCAACACTCTCTGTACCAAAGTGCAACACTTTTTACATTAAAATGCAACAATTTTTTTTACTAAAGTGCAACACTTTTCAAAATGAAATGCAACATTTTTTCACACAACCACGACACTTCTAGATTCAACTGCGACACTTTCTCATTATTATAGGTAATTATGCAACACTTTATTTTGTGAAACGCAACACTTCTAGTTGTTTTCCATCATATAAAGCGACACTTTTATAAATTATTAGTAACTACTATATTGTTTAACAGAAAATGCTAAATATGTGATATTCGTATCATATTGATTCTTCAAAAAGGTTTAATAATACATTAATACTAGCAATTAACATTTGTTCACCATTGGAATAATGTACCATAGATAACATCGTATTGTACTTTGACAAAATTGTCCAATATAATATAATCAACATAAAACTTCTAGTGAACAAAAGTAAAAGCAATCAAATTGTAACCCTAGACATCTTGAGTTCATCTTTTCAAATCTCCGCATCAGCTTGAAGTACTATAAACTGACGTTGCCTGGTCCAAATGAAAATGATAGAAAATACTGTTAGTTTACACTCGTTATATATAATCCAAATATAAGATGAGCAAATCTCTACAATAAATTTCTTTACACTACAAAAAAGGGGCTTTAATGACGAAAATTTAGTGATGACATTTCATTCTTGTCACTATTGAGGCTTTATAGTGACGAGAAAAAACCCGTCACTTAATTTTCATCACAAGGAACAAGTCAATGACGAAACTCGTTTGTCACTAGGTTTAATCACGAAAAAGTTCGTCACTCACACTCAAAAACTCATACAACCAAAATTTGAACTTCATTTCTATTTGTTATCAAGCACTCAAAAAGTACAGGGACTAAAACCGTCATAATTGATTGGTGAAATTTACACTGTATATATATAATATATAATAAAATATAAAATATATATAATCTAAAAACAACAATCAATGAAACCGAGAAGTAGTATAGAGTGTTCCCGGGTCGTTTATCCCCAACGAGGCTGGAATGGAAAATCGATACAGTCGAAGATTTGAGTTTGAAGGAAGGAATTGATTTGAGAGATTGAAAAAGTCAAATTAGATAATAACAAACTAAAACGTTTAAGAAAATCCTAAAAATTACGAATTTAAGCTGAAAAACGGAAGCACGAATCCCGAACAAAGGGGGAAAAACCTAAAATCTTTAAAAATAACCCTACGAAGAAATTTTTACTTCTAAACTACTCTACGGGACAAATAACGAAGAATGAAAAAGACTAGACCGAAAACGGAGTTCGTTTGACCCAAAAACGAGTCAAGACAAAATCCCGCACCCGGACCGTTCTTTAAAAAAGGAAAAGTTGTAAAAATGACCCTACGAAAATTTTTGTATTTTTCCTACAAACTATATGACAAAAGAAAATTTTCTAAAAAAAGCAAAATATTTTTTTGATAATTTTTTGTATTTGTTATGGATTTAATTTAAATTTTACACGAATTTAAATTAAATTATGTAAAAATATTAAACTATTACGAAAAAATTCTAAATTTTTTTCTAAAAATACTTTACACTATAAAGATCCTCCTCACGAAAAATAGATACAAAAATTACTATTAATAAGCCGAAATTAAGCTTAACCTCAGGCTTATAAGCTTATAAGCCGAAAACACCCTTAAATATTAAAGCCCTTGAGTCTTTAACGAAAAAGACCCAAGGGCGCAGTGGTAAGGAGTGTGTTATAAAGGGGATCGTATCGAGAGGTCCCGGGTTCGAGTCTTGCTCACCCGGACCTCTTGTCTTTCCCCTTTTTTTTCGAAAACTCAAAGAAGCAAAGTTGTTAAGCTCGTGGGGCTTAACAACTTTGTCAACTACAACTTTTTACGAAAAGCTCTAAATAAGCTGAAAAATCAGCTTAAAAGTGACAGTCTACTTAAAAAGAGCTTATAGCTAAATTTGCTAAGTCTTTTGGCTTATGGTGGACAATAAGCTAGGCTTAGGACTAAATAAGCTAAAGTGGGCTCCTAAACTAGCCTAAATAAGCTATAAAAAAGGCTACAAGCTAAACTAAATAAGCTGTTGCAAGCTTATGATGGCAGAAACTAAAGCAAGCTTAATGGCTAAAATGCATAAGCTGTGGACTCTAAATAAGCTAAGAAAAAGGCCAAATAAGCTCACAACCTAACTAGACTAACTTAAAAAGCAATTAGGAAACAAAATGAGCTTATGAAAAAAAGCTAAATAAGCCAGGGAAGAAAAATAAGCAATCCCTACACCTAAGTAATGTAAAAACAGTCAAGAGGCCAAGTTTGGGCTTAAAATTAAGCCAACAAATAAGCTCCTTAAGGTTGAACTTATAGGGCTTTATATAAAGAGTTATAGGCTTCCTTAAATAAGCCAAAGGGCATATGTTGATTTTTTTGGTTATTTTGGTTATTTTGATGTCATACACACCTATGTTTTTTATTTTATTTTGGGACTTTTACCACTTAAAAGCTAAAGAAAAATAAGCTTAAAAATCTCCCCTTTGCACCAGGGGAGGACTTAGCTAATCTTAACGAGCTTATTTGACAGCTTTATAAAAGCTTGTCAAATAAGCTCTAAAACAAAGAGATAGCTAAAACAGATTTTGTACCTTAGCTTTATCACTTACGCGGAGGCTCTCTTCTATATTTTGACGCTTTTTAAAAAATCATTTTACTTGCTGAATTTTGTAGGTGAAAAAGGCTTAAAGTCTTTTTTTAAAACTGTTACTAAGAAAAGTCTTGGGTGTTTTTGACTTAACAAGTCAAAAGACCCAAGGTGTTTGCAGCCTTTTTTATACTCACAAGGCACACACTTTTTGATACTTAAACTCAAACCACAAGTGCTTAACTAAATAAGCACTTGTGGTGTTTTCTAAAAGTCACAGTTAACAAAAATGGTTTATAAAAACTTTGAAAAACAATTTTCAATCTTAAAAACTCTTAAAAACAGCTTAAACACTCGCAGCGCTCTCGCTCCTTAAGTTTTAAATCACACTAAGGTACCTCAACCCATGACAAAACCAATTTTTGACCCGTTTTTAAGGGTTTTGACCAAACACCCCCTTAAGTCTTAACTGTCAACACTAAATAACATTAAAATCTATTTTAAAGTAAAAACAGTTGAACCTTTTATCTACTCTTATTTAAATTACTTAGTCCAAATTAAGCTAAAATTACACTTAAATTATATAACTACTTTGGCAGAATTGAAGAAATGAAAGCTAAATTAATTCTAGCTACAATTACGTAAAGCTTTTTTGAAACTCTAAATTATCTAATGCAATTTTACACAGAATAATGTACAAGGAATGCAAAGCATAAGGCTACATGAATAAGCTAAATGAATGTTGAAAATGAAATATAAAAGAGGAAACCTGTGAATTTGAAGTCTCTTAACTAGGTCACTCTTTCTGAATGAGTGACCTCAAAACATAAACCTATTGTGGCACCTTGCCTCTAAACCTTGAGCTTAAAGTCTATTAAAGCTTAAAAATTAGCTTATTTTCCAAATAGCTTCCAAAACTTGATCAAACTGGACTCAAGTGATCATGTTTGATGTAAAATGAACTAAACTAGTAAGTTAATGACTTTGAACAAGTTTTCAACTGAATTTGAGCTTATGAACAAGTATAAGCTCAAAAGAGCTTATGAGAGCTTATTAGGTAAAAAGAGCTTGAATTTGCATTAAAACTGAGAATTACAAGTACATAAAAGAAATTAGCTTAAAAAAAAATACTTAAACTATTTTTAAAAACTACACTAAAACTACATGACTGCCACAATGGCTTTACACTTGCTTTTATAGAAAAAAAAGAAAACGACTAGGACTTTGTGTCTTCTCCCTTTGTGCTTCCTTGTAGACACACAAACACAGGTGTGTTTGTTTTGTGAGGGGGGAAAGTAAACAAATCATGGCCTTCAATTCTTCAAAAGTCAATCTTGGCCGTTGGGATGGGGCTTGGGGGATTGTGGGATTGCCAAATGGGATTAGGGTTTTAGTGGAGGAGGGGGGAAACTTTTATCCATGGGGTGGTTTGGGTTGCAGGGTAATAGAGGGGAAGAAATCCCGTGATTTTGTCCTGGGTTTTTGGGTTTCAAAAATGGCGGGAAAGGGAGTTGTACAAAGGTTGGGGGTGACAGGGTGTACGTTTGGGGGTTTTGGCAACATTAGCCCCTCATGGTTATAAGTAATATTTCACCCATGGTCCTTGTGGTTAAATAACTTTGGGGACTTGGCAAAACAAGTCCCCAAGAGTTATAAAACTCTTTGCAGTCCACGTCCTTGGTGGTTAAAACTTAGGAGGGTTGGCAGAATTGCCCCTTGGGGTATAACTTTGCCAATTTGGCAGTTTGGCCCTTCTCTTCTTTTTTCTCTTTTCTTCTTTAAATAAATGTTTAGGGATTTACAAGTTCAGTCCCTAAACTTATATTTCTTTGACTTTTGGCCTCGGGGTTGACTTGGATTGACTTTGACTTTGACCAGTTGACTTTTCTGTTGACTTTTTGACTTGATTGACTTTTCGGCTTCGATTTGGCTTTGTCTTTCACAGTCTTTTCCATTTCATGTCCGGTTTTGTCGTTTTGGCTTTGTTTTTCGTCCTTTTCTTAGTTATCCGTTCCTGCACAACACAATTAGCAAAACAAGCATATATTTGGCATTTTAAGTCCGTTTTTGGTTATTTTAGCTCGTTTTTAAAGGTAAAAGGTATGTGTAATTAAGCACATACCAGTGTACGCATAAGTGCGCTTACCTTTAGAGTTGGAAGAGAAGTCTTCTAACATGATGTTTTTCCAAATGTTGAACACAATTTTTCAAGAATTTCTCACTGACAATTCATAATCTTTCAAAATTGTGTGTTCAACACTCCATCTTTCAAGGAGGAGTTTTTCGAAAAACAACATTTAATGAGTTTGGATACATCATCTCACGACCATTCTTATGTATTCAAACCATTCCCAAAAAGTCTCTTAATAACAACAAGATAATATGACACTTCACGCAGAATGTAGTTATAAGATGACTAAGTGTTCAACCTAAATTTTTATTGAGATTTTTCAACTTGGTATCATTGTTTTTGGTGTCAAACATATGTAAAATTAAGGGGGAGCAAGTTTATGTTCCATGTAATTCATGCTAAGTAAAAGTTTTCCCCATGGTATTTCAAGACAAATTTCAATCACAAAGTATTTCAAAAACTAAGTGCATTAGTATTTAAAATAAGGGGAGAAATGTATTTAAAATGTGATCTTGAATATAATAAGTGATCTTATCGGACTCAAAAGTGCTTGATACTCTTCGACAATAAGGTTTTATGGTTACGATCTCATACCCTACAACATTTATGTCTGACGATTCGGAAGTCGATAAGTGATCACACCCCCAGACAGCGGCATGGGACGGAACACGTTGTCAGCAGGCTGTGACTTTAATGTAGCATCTCAAGTACAAAGCATATAGAACGACTTAAAGGGTCATTTTAAAAATAAGCACCGTTGCAAAAGGTGTAGAATTATAATATAGTTTTTAAATCGATTAAATTTAAAAGATTTCCATGGGTTTAATAATGCGGAGCTTAAATAAGTTCAATATGGTATTTAAAGACATTGATAATCTCTGGTAAGATATGGTACAGGCAAATAGAATGCACACTAAGTCAATCAAAGCATCCATTGCTAAGAACACTGAGAAAACTTGATTTAATAGTCAACATAATGTTGATGTGGAATCATAGTTTAGTTTCAATGTTTTTATAGTGGGACCACAAGATATCAACACGTATGCGGTCAGTTTATAACGATACAACTTACATAAAAAGGATTTAGTTGCACTAGCTATGACATGAGCTAATTACGCATTGTTAGCATGTAACATTGCTATAAGTATTTGTGTGCCTTCCAAGCTTTGTCCGACTAAAGACAACCTAACCAGTACGGACATGACTATATCGTTTATCGGTGCTGATCTGTGGGTAGTGAGCGCTACTTACCCGGTTAGGGTAATTAGTCCCAATAGATCTATTTATTTCATTCTGCGCTCCTCGACCGGTCACTCCCAGTCAATGTGATTGCAGTTCATGAGTTGTTCGCGGCATTAGTGTATAACAGCTACGTAGGCAACACGTAATACAGGGAAAATCTCACGGTAAAGTACTTATGTCTAGTTTTATAAAAGCAAGCATGGTTTCTACCCAGTTATTAAACATTTATTCAAAACGAGGTAAAAGAGTGGGGCTATTGAACTCAGCTTATGCGAGGTAGTGGACTCAAAGGAATCAATCAAGTGAAAATAATCTCACGGTTGCGCACGTCGACGACACCTTTCATATAGTCGTCGTTTATGAATGATGTACAACGAATAACGCTTACGCAAGAACTGGTCCTCCGAGCACGGGTAGACACGGCATTCCCTTTTAAAACGTACTTTCGAAAAGTTATTAGTTTGACATAGTCTCGGCCACTTCAAAACTTCCTTAGAAAAATAATTTCGTCTTTTGTGTATTTCATCTTTTAGTGTATTTCGTTTCTTTAGTGAATTTCATCTTTTAGTGTATTCGTCTTTTTGTGTATTTCATTTCTCTTTGTGTAATTTTGTCTTTTAGTGTATTTCGTCACGCACGCGCTCGCGCGCTATTTTGTCTTTTAGTGTATTGAGTCTCTTAGTGTATTTCGTTCTTTTAGTGTTGTTTCGTCTCATAGTGTCTCAACACTATCACGTTGACTCGATAACCAAATATGTTAACCTAAACTGACACTTACGTTTTTCTACATATTACCATAAGTTCGATAATAAAAAGTATATTTTCGACAGCGTTTATAATGTTTACGAAATTTCGGCATGGACTTTCTAAAATATAGACTTTCATTTTTATCAACCTCGACTAGTGAAACTATATATTTTTCAAAGTACCATCTTTTATTGACTCGCAAGTATTTACGGTATATTTTCGACAAACACCTTCATAATATCGCAACAGACCGTCCTAAAACTAAAACCTCCTTCGACATTAAACTTACGCCTTACAACAAATCCACATTCTACTTAATCTTTACGCCAACGATATATACTCACATACGGATAAATCTTTAAGTAATACGATATAGCGTACAAATGCAATATATATAATCAAACATAGTCATAATGAACTTTTAAATGCAAAAGTACAACTACTTTTTATTTTCTTCCATTTATAAAGAAATATATTAAACTTTGAGACTTGTAGTTTTATAGAAAACTAGATAATGATTTTCACAACGATCCGCTTTGTACACCTTGTTCGGGATGATCATACGAATGCAAAAGTACAACTTATTTAAAAAAAATATAGATGACTTACAAAGAAACACGACGAAAGGTGGATTAGAAATCAAAAACAACCCAAACGTTGTTTTACAAATTACCCGGATGAACTAACAATCAACACGAACAATATAGTTTCAAATGGTTGCTCAAGAATTAAAAATGATTGGATTTGGATGTGTGTTTGTAGGCGTCGGCCAAGAAGAAGAACAAAGATGTATGTGTGTTTTTTTTTCTTAGTGTGAATTGTTTATGAATGAATGTGTATCATGTATATATAACTAGCCAAAACCACACACAATGCTAGTGTGTGTGTATGTGTACCGAGAATGGGACAAGGGTGCCCAAGGGGACCAAAATGATCTCCCAATGGGACTTGAGCAAGGACTAGTAATGCACCATTTTGTAGGAAGCTTGTCCCTAGAAATTTCAAATTTAAATGGCATCCAAGGGGTGCTTGTGTGTGGGTTTCGGACGTGTACAAGGCCAAGGGGGGACCAAAGATATTTTTCCCACATTCTAGGATCACTAGCTCAAAAACATTTAATTTTCAAAGCCCTTTACATGCACATGCACAAGTATAAATTAAATGCGAAGCACGTAAGTAACGAAACGAGTAACGGTATCACGAAAAATTACGAAATTTTAAATATTGCTTAAAAACACGAAAACGCGGATATTGCCAAAATACTACAACGATTGGTGTCCCGGTTCGCTCCCGGAGACGATTCTCAGATAACAACGAAACAATTTCCCGGTTAAACGGTAAAGCTAAACGAAACATTTAGAAATTCAAATTTTTACACGGAAACGGCTACTTTAATGAACGTAAATTTTTGGGTTGTCAATTCCTTTCCCCGTTTTAAAGAGCTTGTCCTCAAAGCCCTTAGGATGCCAACCCTCTGCGGCGGGTTGCAGAGTGAGTTGGTGAAAAGATGCGGGTATTTCTTTTGCATTTGGTCTTCACGCTCCCAGGTGAACTCAGGACCTCTCTTGGAGTTCCAGCGCACTTTGACAATCGGAATACGACTCTGCTTCAGACGCTTGACCTCACGGTCCATAATCTCGACGGGTTCTTCGATGAAGTTCAGTTTGTCGTCCACTTGGATTTCATCCAATGGTATAGGCACAGCGGTTTCATCAATGCCATTGCATTTCTTTAAATTCGAGACGTGAAACGTACTATGAGCTATAACTCAAACTTCTTTGGAAGTTTCTAGTATGATAGGCAAGGTTCCTACGTTAGCCAATGTTCATTAAAAGGTCCAATATAACGAGGGTTCAACCTTCCCCACGTTCTGCCAAAACGTATCTCCTTTCCAAGGAGGCACTTTTAGCATGTACCTCTAATATCCTACTTGAAACTCAAGAAGGTTCGTCTTACATCAAGGCCTAGCTTCTTTTGATGATCACGGGCGGCTTGGATATGGCTCTTGATTTGAAATATTCTCTCGGTTGTCTCGTGGATGATCTCTGGGATAGTGAGCTGACTCTCCCCAACTTCAGCCCAGCAGATGGGTGATCGACACTTACGCCCATACAACGCCACAAACGAAGCAGCCTTAATGCTGGTATGGTAACTGTTGTTATACGAAAATTCTACCAATGGTAAGTGTTTATCCCAACCTTTTCCAAAGTCGAGTACACAGGCACGTAACATATCCTGTAATGTCTGAATGGTTCTCTTACTCTGACCATCGGTCTCTAGATGGTAGGTTGTACTCATATCCAATCGAGTACCTAATGCGTTATGTAGAGACTTCCAAAAATGTGAAGTAACTTTTCCATCACGATCAGAGATGATCGAAACCGGCACTCCATGCTTTGAGACTACTTCCTTCAAGTATTGTCTCGTCAATTTTTCTAATGTGTCATCTTCTCTCATAGGCAAGAAATGAGCAGATTTAGTAAGACGATCAACGATTACCCAAATCGTGTCTTGCCCAGCCGCTGTCCTCGGCAGTTTAGTCACAAAGTCCATTGTTATGTTCTCCTATTTCCATTGTGGGATCTCTGGTTGAACCAACAAACCAGATGGTTTCTGATATTCTATCTTAACCTCTTGAATGTTACACACTTGCTGACATAGTGGCCAATCTCTGCTTTCTGTTAGTCCCACCAATATAACTTCTTCAAGTCCGTGATAACTCTTATCCGATCCAGGGTGGATGGAATACTTCGACTTATGCGATCATGCTATCCTCTCGCGAGTCAAATCACCAAGACACGGAATCCAACTTCGATTGTTTAAGCATAACGTTCCGTCAGCGCGAGGTTCTAATTTGTTAATCATGCCACGCAAATCTTCATTAATGAAGTTCTCTTCCATTCTGGCTTCCGATTGAGCACTCAAAATCTGTTTAGGGAGGTTTAACCCTATAGTCATAACCAAGGCTCGAACTCGTAGCGGCTTGCTTCTTTCCTTTCGACTCAGGGCATCAGCCACCACGTTCGCCTTTCCTAAATGATATCGGATCTCACAGTCGTAGTCGCTCAATAATTCTAACCAACGTCTTTGCCTCATATTCAGCTCCTTCTGGTCGAGAATGTGTTGCAAACTCTTATGATCAGTGAACACAACGCACTTTGTACCGTACAGGTAGTGTCTCCACATCTTCAAGGCAAACACTACTGCACCAAGCTCTAGGTCGTGTGTGGTATAGTTCTTCTCGTGAACCTTGAGTTGGCGGGATGCGTAAGCTATGACCTTCTCTCTCTGCATCAAAACCGCGCCCAACCCTTTATGCGAAGCATCGCAATATACCACGAAGTTCTCACTTCCCTCTGGTAAAGCCCCCAAATCGGGTTCTAGCACTACAAAACCTTTGCTTCAACAATGGAATGCAGCTTCTGCCTTTTCTCCCCATTCGAATTTCATTGCTTTTTAAGTCACTTGTCATAGGCCTAGCAATTTTTGAAAAAGTCATTTTCGTTGAATCGCCTGGGTAGTAAACCAGCTAAACCTAGAAATTGATGAATCTCGGTGGGTGTCTTAGGCGACACCATATTTTATTGCATCTATCTTCGCGGGGGGGTATCAACGTGAAATGCTTCACAATCAATCACCGTTGACCAAAGAAAATTGTACCTTCGACAGCCAAACTCTCACTTCTGAGGAACTTGGCGTACTAATTCTTCTCCTTATTCAATATAATTTATGATAACTTAAGATGCCCTTCATGCTCCCTTTCTGCTTTTGGCGTAGATAATATTTAATCATCGATGAAGAACGCACGAATCTATCCAGATATGGTTTGCACACCCTATTCATCAAGTCCATGAAAACTGCTGGTGCGTTAGTCAAACCAAACGGCATTACTTGGAACTCGTACGTGACATGCGGTCCTAAAAGTTGTCTCTGAAAATCGTCTTCCTCCGAAATCTGATGTTGATGATAACAGATTCTCCGGTGAATCTTAGTGTAGACTTTTGACCTTGCAAGTGATCAAACAAATCGTTCGATTCTCGGAAGTGGGTTATTGGTTCTTACGTAAGCTTGTTCAGTTCACGAATAGTCGATTACACATCCGAAATGAACCATCTTTCGTTTTGACAAAACAAAATGGTGTCCCCAGGTGGAGGAACTCGGCCTTATAAATCCTATGTCAGGAAAGTTCTTGTACTGGAGTAGATAACTCTTGCATTTCGGTGGTGCAATCGATACGGTGCTCGTGCCTACAGGTTGCCAGCACCAGGGTCCAAGTCGATTTGGAAAATTCAAAAACCTTTTTTCGAGCAGGCGGGGCTAACCATGAAATCTTCTGGGAGACTTCTAGAGATTCTCGTACGATTGTCACATCCTCAAGTGCCTCTCTCCGACTTATCCTCAGCTTCTTGCTCGTAACTTGTGCCAAGATAAAACTTGACATCCTTTTCATATACTTTTGGGGATCTTCAGTGCACGATATGATAATTCAAACTTACTTCGCGCTGTCGTAATTATCAACTCGGTATTTAACACCTCATTCCAATAAGGAATACGACAACCTTCTCATCACAAACGAATCAACGCGTGGTATTTCGCCAAACCAATCATACAATGATGACGTCAAAACTACAAGCTTACGGGCATTTAGATCTATGTTAAACGGATGACCTAGTAACCCTAAACATGCACAACCTCTAAGAACAATTTTTGTTTCTTAAAATTATATCCATCGACAAGTTCTACGGTAATATCTAGTGTTAAAGTGGTTGGTTAACATAAGCAAAGCACTAAAGGTACTTGACATAAAACTTCTATCGGCACCCGAATCGAATAACATAGAAGCATAGCAGTTATTGAGAAGAAACGTACCCGCGACGACGTTGGAATCAGGGTTTGTTCCTGCTCCACCAATGGCGTAAGCTCTTGCCGTAGTTTTGTTACCTCTAGTCTGGTTTCCAGTCTTGTTTCCATTCTTGTTTCTGGTCTGGTTTCCATGGTTCGGATTTCCTATTTTTTAGGACAATACCTCTGAAATGTTCCTGTCTTCGACGGCTCTAACAAATTATACCTGCTTGATTTCCAATGGAGCCCTCTGAGTGTTTGGAGCAATGCAGCCATACATCCCTCTAGTCTGATGTCCAACCTTCTTACAGTTCCCACACCTCATAGTACACAAACCTTCATGGTGCAACCTGCACTTGTTGCAGTAGGGGAGAAACCCAACATACCCCTTTCTTGTGTTGTTCCCAGCCGTATAAGCTCTGGCCACATTCTGCCCACTAGTATTTTGCCTCTTGAACGGCGGTTGCTGTCCATGGTTATCCATTAGGTTACTCTCCATCCTCCTCTATCTCCAGCACTCCTTGCAGCATAAAAACTGGACCTTTTGTCCTATCAATGGTAGTAATGCATATAGACCTGGAGTCTGGGTGGATTCGCGCAATCACATTCCCTTGAATGTTGTCTGGTTAAACCTTCAATAAACCTTGCCACTATGTCTTATTCATCAGGGGGACCATTTAGTATACAACAAGATCAATCCTGAAACCTTTGAGTGTAAACAAGTCAGTCGTTTCCTTTACGGTCAGATTCTACAATTCAGTCTCCCTTCTTCTGTACTATTTAACTTTCGACAGTACACTTCATGTTCCCTGCACACCTTTAATCATGTAACCCAATTCATGGCTTTATGCCGCTATCAACACCAATGGTTCTATTATGAGAGTTTCCACCAGGTCAAAGCATTGTCTGCAGTGTGCATGTTGCATATTTCACTTGATACTTCAGTGGACAATTACTGATATTGAACACAGTCTCCATCTTCTCAAACCAGCGGGTCAATCTAACAACACCTTCAGTTCCTGAGAAATTATGTGGCTTGCACTTCAAGAAGTCTTGGAAAGTGAACTCTCGAGCCACCGAAATGAAACCTCCATAATTCATGCCATGATTCCCATTTATATTTCCATTTCCTTTATTTCCATTTCCTCCGTTCTCGCCTTCTAGTTCATCCCCATTCTCATTCAGGGGTTCAAGGGTCCTGGTGGCTTCACGAGCCTCCATCTCTTCAGCTACTCGGTGAGTAACCAATTCTTCAAACTCCTCACGAGTCATGGACGCTCCAGATCGGGTGCTAGGCATCTTCCTACAACATATCAACATAACACTCGATGAGATTTCTAGGTAATGCGAGATCACTAACGGTATTAAATAAAATTTACGGTTTATCACATAGAGAATACACGACCAAAATACATATCCACGGAAATCCCATAATGCATGACACAAGAGCATAAGTAAATCAAATCATGACATCATATCATAGATAAATATCAATTTCATATCATCGAACATTAGTGATTACATCACAACGTTTCAAAATACAGAAAATACGAGTTTCTAACCTACGGCATCACTAAACGTATACTTACTAAATGTGAATTACTAATGAACTATTCTCTAGTACGGTAGCCCATGTGCTTCCTAGCACACGCCTCAAGTCTGCCAACTCTCACTCGATCATAAAATCAAAGTCGTCGCATCTGCCTCAACTCTCTCTGCATACGTGACATGCCGCGCTGGAGTCGGTCAACTCTCTGACTCTCAACACTCGCGGTGCCTCTAAGCCTCATGTTATCCCTCTCCAACTCAGCAATCCTCTCAGT
The DNA here is from genome assembly GCA_026074375.1 of Tanacetum coccineum. NCBI lineage: Eukaryota > Viridiplantae > Streptophyta > Magnoliopsida > Asterales > Asteraceae > Tanacetum > Tanacetum coccineum. The sequence continues at coordinate 13,919 of BQNB010122103.1, forward strand.
CAAAGCAATAACTGCCGACTCAACCCCAACAATCCTGTGTCCCTGCTCTCTGAACTCCCTATAGCCTGTTAGATGGACTGGGATAAGACCTGAGTGTGATCATGGAACTTCTGAACAAATTTCCCAATGTCCATACGTAGCCTCTACTGCTCCCTCTTGAGCAGGCTCAGGAATATCCTCTGGCATCACGGGATGCGTAACCCTCTCAACTCTGACCTCAACCGGGCCTCTCACACCCGTCTCTGTCTCATCTCGATCAATAGCCTCAACTACAACTCTAGCATCAATCCCTCTATCCCTAAGAGCATCTGCGTAAGCAAAACACTCGTCAATCTCTGCCTGAATCTCTGGATCACTATCCTGCTCTAAATGAGGCTCATCACTAACCCTGACAATAGCATCATCCCTCAAACTAGTCTCTCTAGGATCAACCTCTACATCTGTCGAATAACCAGAATCCCTAAACTACTCTTAGGCGATGGGTATCAAATCAGCCATCTACGGACAGGAGATATAAGCTTCCGGATTACGGTGATAATGCAGTTGTTACAGATGTCTAGGGGACCTACTGTCTCTTGCAAGATGGCCTCGCAGAGTACTCGGATAAATTTGGTGAAGACTGATTCTGACAATGAGTGTCTTAAAGAAGAATCAGATGAAGCATCCGAATGAAAATCTGATGATGCCTTTCTGATGATGAATCTGAAGAAGATATGATCGGCAGGATGTTCACATGCAAGATGATGACGAGTGGGTAACGGTCCAACACCTCTTCCTTGAGGTCATCATGTGTTACGGACCTTTAAGATGGTAGCGGTATCGGGATTCGACCATGGGGAATAGGCTAGTCAATGGTGTGCATGAGCATAACTCGACGACGTGGTTTATGAGATAGGTGATCTCTGGGTAGAGAAGCGGTAATCTCAGTGAAAGGAGCATCAATGGGTAGGTGATGATGGTTTTCTGGTGGAACACTGTCTGTGGTGTCATCATCCCGATGATATTAAAAATGGTGAGAAATTGGTAAATGGTGGTATATGGTGTTGATGTTGGATCCTCAGATGATCAGGACTTGAATCCATATGCGGTGAGTATCAGTGAGAAGTTGGTGTATAATATAGGGATGGTTGGCGCTCGCGCGCGCTCTCGCGGCACGCTCTCGATAGGTGTCTCTGTGGGTATCACTGGTGTGTCAGTTGAGTATAGCAGGTGGAGAGTAATCACTGATGTGGGTGGTCAGGATATAGTAGTAGGTATAGTTACCGAACAAGATCACTCGTCTTCTAGCAGGTGTCCCTCGCTGTCCTCTGATGAATCCGAAGAAATTGAGATATGAAATGGCCATAACCCGCACAAGCAAAGTTTATATAAATCTCTTTATATCAACCATGCATGATGCAAATTTATGTATGGGTGAATGGGTAACTGGAAAGAATGCAAATGATATGAATAAATGAGTCACGAGCACGTTCTGATAGGATGAAATAAGAAACACTTAGAAATATTAGGTATACTTAGTATTCAATACGTATGTATTATCTATGTAGCACTTGTTATGTATACGTACTATGTAAGGTTACGTAAGGCACATAATCACGTAGGATCACATACTGGTTATAGTCCAGACCTAGTTTATACTACCTGGTTCTCTATAACCTTGGCTCTTGATACCAAACTGTCACACCCCCAGTCGGGCATGGACGGGACACGTGTTCCGGATGGCCATTGGACTTTATTGAGCATCTCAAGTACAAAGCATAAAGAACGACCTCTAAGGGTACGTTTTAAAAATAAACACGAGGCAAAGTTTAGATATAATAAATAATAAGTTTTACATCGATTTAAATTTAAAAAGATTCTGAGTTAAACATGCGGAAGCTTAAATAAGTTCAACAACGGTATTTAAGATAAACATGGATAAAATCTGGAAAACTGGTTCGGCAATAGACTTCATATAGTTCAAGCAACAACATCCATGCTAAGCACCTGAGAAAAACATGCTTAAAACGTCAACATAAAGTTGGTGAATTCATAGGTTTAGTTCAAACGATGTTATAGTGGACCACAAGATATCAAAACGTATGCGACAGTTATAACAGATACAACTTCACATAAAAAGGTATTTACGTTGCACTAAGCTCGTGACACTGAAGCTAATAATGAAAGATAGCATGTACATTGCTATAATTATTTGCTTGCCCTTACAGGTGTCCGACCAAAGACCACCTAACCAGTTTCGACATGACATATATCCGTTTATCGGGAGCCCTATGGGTAGTGAGCGCTACTCACCCGGATAGGGATAATTAGTCCCAATAGATCTATTTATTCACTCGCGCTCCCTCGACCGGTCCTCCGGTCAAGAAATTGACAGTTCATGATAGTTTGGGCAATTGTGGTCTAAACGCTACTTAGGCAACACGTAAATAGGGAAATCTCACGTATAGTAATTGTGTCTAGTTTTAAAAACAAGTAATGTTTCTCACCCCAAGTTATAAAACATTTATTCAAAACGAGTAAAAAAGTGGGGCTATGAACTCACCTTGATTTAGTGAATTGAGGTAGTGAATAGTCTAGAAATAATTCACTCGGTAACGAACGACGATATACGAAAGCAACCTATGAAATGGACGTTTTCTAGTATTTACTAAGTATAGTGATTTATAAAAATTTTGGCATGACCCGTTCGTGTTTACACGTTTTTCCAAAGTCTTAGACTTTATTTAAA
>BQNB010122104.1:0-20342 GCA_026074375.1 Tanacetum coccineum
ATGGGAAAAGTGAAAAATCGGGAATGATGAAGTTATCTTTTAGACACTTAATTGTGCTTTTTGTTCTATGATCCTTAAAGTTACCAATGAGGTAATGAAAACAATACATTATGTCAACACAAATAAGTTGTAGTTAGGAATATATCAAGAAAAATCATAAAAAGAGAAAAAGTTTTGAAAATGGGAATTCGGGTGTTTTATAACTTGTGATCTCTTAGCTCTCTCAACAAAAATCTTTGCTACTTTTCAAAGGTTTAGTTTGGGGAAGTTTCGAGGTATTTGGTTATAAGGCATGTAATATTGCGTGAGGACACGCAATCGTTTAGTTTGGGGAATTTTGATAAGTGTAAAATACACATATCTGTTTATACCTAAAATAGCCCAATTAAACCCAAAACAGACTTAAAATGGCAAAAATATACTTGTTTTTGTGTTTTGTGTGTGCAGGTACGGATATATCAAAAATCACAAGAAAACCATCAAAAACGGGCAAACACAGACACAAGAACGGAAGAGTGTACAAGAGCCGGAAGCCAAAAGTCAACTCACAGTCAAAGAAAGTCAAAATCCAGTCAACCTTGGTCAACAGAAGTCAACCACAAAAGGACAAAACCCAAAACAGTTTCACTTTAGTCCTTCAAGTTCCAAAAGATTACACAAATGGTCCTTGGATCCTTAATGGGCCTTAAAATCCCTTAAAACATTACCCGGAAACTAAAATAGTCTAAGCCCAAAACCCTTAGCCCATTTCCTTTTCATAAACCACAGGGACCTTTTCTGCCAAAAACAAAAGTCATATTTATACTACATCTTTCATAAACAACCACAGGGACTGGAAATGCCAATAACCCAAACTTTAAAACGATTTACCCCTTTAAACGGTTAAAAAAGGCGCCAAGAAGGGAGCACTATTCACCGTCTCCCTCAACTCACCTTGCAGTCAAAACAAAGGGTTTTTCTCAATTGAAGGGTGATTCTGTCAATCCAAGTGGTCTACATCATGATGGCAGGGTTAGATTTGTAAAAACAAGTACTCTCATTGGCTCACAAGCAAAGGTTTACACGTGGCTATGGCAAAGAAGCACAAGGGGACTCAATTTTTACACTAAATTACTATAGGCCGGCCTTTGGGTTTTATGATTGGTGCTTCCCATGGTCTTTTTGGGCCGGACTAGATTTCTAATCCTAATCATTACATAAACTATGAGCTAAGCGACTATTACAACTTTGGGGAATTACCGATACTTTTTTTGTGGTTTCCATCAATCTCTCACCCCTAAGGGAGGTCCACTCAATCTACGAAACATGCCAATTTATAAAACCTTTAACCTAAGCATACTATGCTTTATCTTTAGCCATTTTAGCTATTACTCTTGACTTTCTCTTGTGAGTATGTTGTGTAGTGATCATTGATTTTTTTGTATTAAGCTTGTTCCTTGAACTTGAATTTGACGTTGTGATATTGAGCTACTTGAATCATCAACCAAGCAACAAATCTCTTTTACACAAATTAAAAAACCCATCTTGAAAACATTTGGCCATCTTGTGGACTTGATGCGACTTTCCTGGAACGACATGAAGCTCATACCATTCATGATTTGATGACTTGGGAAAGCTTTAATATGTTGTCATCTTTTTCTTGAAATTCATTTAAAACTTTAACACTTCGGCACTATCCACTAATCGAGAAAGACGTTCTAAATCAAGTGACGTCAACTTCCTACTTCTTTGTTGAAATTCTTTGAACTTTAATACTGTTCTTTTCGTCACTTCCAAGAAAACTTGCGTATCCAGAGTAGCGGAAGTCTTAAAAACAATGTGACATGAAGCTTTCAAAGTCTTTTATGTTTGTCGGTAGGGATGAAGCATGGGCTATGGGATCTTTGATGAGACGAGTAATGCTACAATGCTGGAAACAGTACCGACCAATCAAAACCACCTTCTCCCACCTCTTTAAGTTCCTTCTCCTCCCTCTGCAATAAAACAGTTAGCAATAAAAAGCGGGGGGGACGAATATGGCTTTTGTCATTCCGCCCCAGGTTGGGGTTGGAGTAACCTGTCAAATCCGTGAGGATTGACCTGTGCTCAGATATATTCAATTTAAGAAGAATCTTCTTCTTTGACCGGATTTCCAGCTGTAGTAAGTGGAATCTTTCAAAACGCCATAAGGTAGTAGATTAAGATTCAAGTCTACTTCGCCAAACCAGCATGTTCTCATTAACGAAACTCTCAAAGGCAGACAACGACATAAGAGTGAGAACCACAGCGAGTTACTATCCCCACCCCCTCAACTTATCTCTCACTTGATTGAACAAGAAAATTGATATGAAAAAATCAACATCAATCGTGTATCACTTGCAAAGAATTGTTTTTTTTGTGACAAAAACAAAAAACATCAAACAACATAAGAAAACAAAGAAACAAACCGAGAGTGTTTATCATATTCAAAAATTCCTAAATAATTAACAACCATCTATCCATGACCTTGTTACCCATTTTCCCCCGTAACAAACCAAGTTTGATTCTAATAGAATCGCATCGCACAATGCACCAAACCAATATCCAACCATTCACCCAAAAACAATCGTTTCTTACTTTTCCCAGTTGTCACAAAATAGAAAACACAGAGACAGAAAAAAAGAACAACACAAGTTTGATTCATAAAAGGAAAATCTTCACAATTTACCGTATAACCGTGAGCTTGTTTGATGTTGCTTCAAAAAGGCAACAGGATGTTTTCATCTTCATTGTGAAATACCTAAGTATCACCTCACTACTTTTCACTTCTACTTCACTCTACACTCTCATATTGTATTCACTCTCTCTGTCACTTATCACTTAATCACTTAAATTTTACTGATCGACATCTCACTTCATCGCCTTCTTGGTTTCACTCTCTCTCTACTCACGAGTTCGGACTCACCTATCGTCTCACTACTCACTTAACTACTAGCTTCCACTTACTAACCATAACACTCCCTCACTGACTCATCTCAATTCACTTAATCTTCACACTATCACTAAATCACTGCACGTTCCTCGGAAGTTCTGTTCTGTAAAAATCACATACACAAGGATCTCTTCTTGCGTAGGACTCTAATGGAAATTACTTATTATAATCCCACTATTGTGTGAGATAACAACAAGGCTAAATTATTGACAAGTGTCCCTATATGTGAGATTTAAATGGATGATCTCTTTTTTGTTGGCCTCTAGACGTTACTCAATTGTGCACGTTTCTTTTTTAATTTTAGTGATCGGGAGGGCTTGGATACTGTAAGTGCCACCTTTTCAAGTTTTCAATATCACAACTAACTCATGTAGTGAGGAAAGTCAATAGAGAATATGATTGTATCTTCCGTGAGTTTTTGAAAAAAGAAAGTCATTTCCAACTTTGAGTATGGCTTGGAGAGGGGGGTTTGTACATAGCGTCAAAAGAGCACAACCCTCTTCAATCTCTCGGACCATAGCTCACTTTTCTCCACGGGTCCATGACTCTACTTCCTTCAATGTCAACAAGACTACAAAAAACACACCTGAGCTGAGAGTTTCTGGAACACGAAACAAGCATAATGTATAAGACTAGAGTACGGTTTTTCCTTCTTTTCCTTTCTCTGCCAAAGGGTGTAATGGAAGGAAGGTCTTAAGGACTTTTCTATATTACAATCACAGCACTCACATTCACCATCACTCCTTTATATATCCTTACATTTCATTTTTTTTCATATAATATTCCTTTAAAAACATCCCATATTCCACAAATGCTTACCGAGACTTCATGATAATAACTAACAGTCACCCGATGTTGGGTTGTTCTAGTGTTAGCGTCACACCATCTCAGTCGGGCATATACAAATTCCTTCTACCCCCTTCCCCCGATACTTTTGTTCTCACTTTTTTCTCACACACTTTTTGTTTTTTTTTTGTTTTTCTTCCGTTCCTCACTTTTTTTCTTTTTTTTTTTTTTTCCCTTCTTTTTAATTTTAATCATAAACCTAGTGACTTCTATACACAAAACTGTTTTCTACAACTAACTAGTGGAATATTATCCCCCCTTGGGTAGAACTCCCTCCTTCCATCCCAATCCCCCCCCCTATGTAATCCCCCGATCCGCAAAATCCAGAAATCCCCCCCCCTCCGTTTTTTATGGTTTTTTGGCTTGGATCATGGGATTTGAATACCCCTATACCTAAAACCTTCTATAACGTTCTCCCATAAAATTAAGTACAAATGGTCGGGGGAGGGTCTGGTCGGTTCGGAAAAAAACTTGGCGGCAAATGGTATGGTTAAAATCATGGTCGTCTTTTAAAGAAAAGGGTATTGTTTATGGTTTGTCCATATTTTACCATCAAACCTTATAAACCAAAATCATTGAAAAAAAAAAAATTCAAAATGTCCAAAGTGATTGATATAAATAACAAAAGGTTATACACCACTTCAACAACACTTAATGAATGTTTTTAAAATGTAAATAAAAAATTTAATCATCAAATCACTAAAGCATAAAGCTAATCATTCACAGCATGACACTAAAACTAAAAAGCTTACTAAAAAAAAAAACTAAAAAAAGCACTTAAAAAGCCGAAATTCACAAAAAGCTTAAGCTCATTAAAAAGCTTAAAAAGCTCCTAAGGAAAAAAAGCTAAAAGCTCAAAAGCTAAAAAAAAGAAAAGCCTTTAAAAAGCACTTTCAAAAAGCTCCCCTCTACTTTTTTATACAAAATAGTCTCCCCCTTAACTATGTGCAAGCATCGTAATCGTAGTACAAATGCCTAAAGTGTGGATGCATCGAGTCCATTGTTAATTGATTACAATTACTTATCTGTCAATATAACACATCTTGAAGTAAGTCATGTTAATCACATGCAATTATTTTAATCACATTTTCCCCTATTCCACTTTCCTTTCTTGCCTCATTTTCCTCTACTTTACTTAATTCTGGCACACAGATATAACACAATATACACAAAAAGAAGTCATGCTTTAAAAAACCACAATACAACATTTTCTCCTCCTTTCTCCTTTTCTCCCCCCCCTATTCCCCTTAATATTTTGTTTCTCTTTTCCTCACTTTCTCTTACTTTACCCTTTTCCTTTCCCACCTTCTTCCCTTCCTCTCCCCTCTTTCACCCTTTCCCCCCCTGTCTATTCCTTTTTCTTTTTCTTCTCTCGTCTCCTTTTCGTTCCTTCCCCTCCCCCCTTTTCCATCGTATTTTCTCTTCTTTCAATTTCCCCTCATTTTCTCCACATTGCAAAAACACCACAATTTTCTTTCATACTATCCTCTAAAATATAAATCACATTTTTTTCCTCCTAAATGAAAATATCACATGTTTTCCTTCTTCCCCCTTTCCCTTACTTTCCCCATCCCTCCTCCCTTTTTTTCCCTCATCACGTTCTTTCTCCTTATCCTCAGTTCTTTCCCACCTATCCTTTTCTTCCAAAACCACAATTTCCCCCCTCACAAATAGTTTTCTCTTTTTTCCCTTTCCGAGTGTTCTTCTTTCCCTTTTCCTATTTTCTCTCTTTCCCTTTTCATTTTTTCTAATATTTGTTCCCTCTCCCCTCTAATTTTCTTTTTCTAATTTTTCCTTTTCCCTCTTTCTCTTCTCAATTCACATTTTCCTCTCTCTCCTTTTTTTCTTTTCAACCCATTTTTCCCTCCTTCTTTCTCTTCCCCTTTCCTTTCCTGTCCTTTCCCCCTCTCATTCACAATTTTCCTTTTTTTTCATTTACCTTCCCCTCTTTTCCCTTTTCTTTTTAGACCTTTTCTCCCACTCATTGTCCTTTTTTTTTTCTTTTCTTCATGCATGGTCGCTTTCTTCCCCCCTCCTTTATTCCTCTTCTCCCCTTCTTTTTCTTCCAGTGTCCCACCTTTCCCTTTTCCCTCCCCCTTTCCCCCTCTTTCTCTTTTTGTTCCTCTGTTTCTTTCTTCTCCTTTTTTTTCTTTCTCTTCCTTTTCCCCCTTCTTTTCCTCTTTTTTCTTCATTGGTTCCCTCTTTCTTTTCCTTTCCCTCCCCTCTTTATCACTACCCCCTCTTTCTTCCAAATTTTTTTCGTCTTCTTTCCTTTCTTTCTCCTTCCCTCCTATTTTTATCCCCCCTTTCCCCTACAACATAATTCTTTAATTGCACATTTTCTTCCTTTCTTCTTTCCCTTTCTCGAACCCTTCTTTCTACACAAATATATCAATTATCAAATCGTCACATTTTTCCTTCTTTTTTGCTCTTTCTTCCTCTCGATTTTCTTTTGTCTCTTTCCTTCCCCTTTCTCCTTCTTGTTCCCCCTGTATTTTCCCTTATTTTCGTTTTCCTTGCGTTTCTTCTCTTTTTTCCTTCTTTTCTTCCCTATTTCCTAAAATAAGAATCACAGATACGTAATTTCCCCATATTCTTTCTTATTTTCTTTTTCTCTTTTTTCTTCCTTCCTTCCTCTTCTTATTTATTCGTTCTTTTCCCTCTTTCGATTTTCTTTTTTCTCCCCTTCCCTTTCTCTATCCCTCTTCTTCACCTTTTTCCTCCCCCCCTTTTCTTTCTCTCCTCGTTTTCCGTTCCCCTATTTTTCCTTTTCTTCCCCTAGTTTTTTCCTTTCCTTTTTCACCCTTTTCCCCTCTCTCATTTTCAATAAAAGTTTTTTTTCTCTTCCCTTCTCTTTTTTCGCAACATTCCCCTTTCCGCCCCTCCCTCCCCCTCTTGCCTTTTCCTCTTTCCCTTCTATCTGTGTCTTCCCCCCCCTCTCGCTCCTCTTTCTTTCCTTTTCTCTTCTTTCTCTTTCCTGTTTTCCTCCCTCTCGTTTTCCCCTTTTTCCTTTCCATTTCTTCTCTTCCTCTTCCACATTTTCTCTCTCTTTCCCCTTGCGATTTTTTCTTTTCTTTTCCCCTTCTTTCTCATTCTTTCATACATTCTTTTCCTTCTCTTTCGCCTCCTTTTCCCTTCCCCTCTCCCTTTCTTTTTATCCCCCTCGCGTTTCCCTACTCCCCTATTTTTCTTTTCCTTTCCATTCTTTCCTTTCTTTCCTCGCCTCCCTCAATATTTTTTCTTTTCTTCAGGCTACGTATATTCGAGGGCTAACGATGCGATGCTCATTTTCATCAAAATTACGTGATGTATAAAGAAGTATCAAAGAGTTTTACAAGATGACAAAATGATTCACAAGGTGGATGTAAGGTTGTTGATAGGATGACAACAAAATGGTTTGCGAGAAATCGTATGATGGTTTACAAGACAATAGCTAAATGACTCATGAGGTGACAATAAAATAATTTATGTGATGAAAAATGGTCTCATAAGGTAAGAACAAGATAATTCATACAGTGATAGTAACGTTGTTTTTAAGATGATTGCAAAATAGTATATAAGATGTCAAGAGGGTAATTCATAAGGTATTCAGGAAATGATTGTGAATAGTTTATAAAATGTTTGTTTATTCGGCGATAGTAAGATGACGATTAGTAAAATAGTTTATAATGTAGTTGTAACAATGTTTGAAGGGTTATAATTGTTTAGGGAGTGGTTTGCTTAGAGAGTAAATTCGACAAGGTTTTCCATGACACATAAGTTTGATAGATAATTTAAATCATCCACGTGTACAACGAAGTTCAAAAGAAAGTACAACACAAATTCCTATTGGAATTAAAGTCTACTAATGTTTCCGCTTAGAGTTCACTAGGTAGTATGGGAGGGTCTCTCCTTAGGTATTGATGTTAGACGTCGTGGCACTAGAGTCTTCATAAGTTTTTCCTTTCCAGTACATGTCCACACGGTTCTGAAACCTCACTATTGGACAATTACTCTTGTAGTGTCCTAAACCTCCACACTCATAACAGGTGAGAGTTTGTGGATCCCTAGCAGCAGTATGTGTTTTACAATTTCGGGTTATGTGGCCAAACTTCTTGCAATTTCCGCACTTTACAGTGCACCGTCCATTATGATGAAACTTGCACTAGTTGCACAGAGGTAGAGATCCAGCATATGCCTTCTTGTTGCTTGGCCAGGTAGTGTGTGCTCTAGGCACCTTATGCCCTTTGTTTTGTTGGCTCGAGCTTCCATTGTGGTTACCTTCCCACTTCCTCTTGTTGCTAGCATTCTCTGCTACCTTGTCTTCTTGTCGTTCGGTCTGGCTTATTGACTTGCGGGCCATGTTGGTTTTCGTCTCATAAATAGCAATAGCCTCGATAGCATTAGCCACTCGCTGGGCTACAACTCGCTCAATTTCCTCAACACTCATCCCTTAATTAACAGTCGTCATTGATCTTCAAAGTTGAAAGAGTAATAAGATAAGATTAGTTTAGTTATCCTAGTCATGCTTCAAAAATAGAGTGTTGTGAGATTATGTATGGTAAATGTGAATATGCGCTCATGGTATAAATGAATGACGGTAAGATATCATATTTGATAGTTTAATGTTTAGGTAGCGTTTATGACCTACGAGCTTATAGTACTACCTTGCCTAAAGAAATGATCCAATACTTATATAAATAACCCTTATATAAATAATTGTAGGGTATGTGAGAAAGAATGTAAACTCATCTTTGTATATATATGTAAGACCCTCATAGTAATGTACGTACTATAATATGAACACGTATATGAATCATGTAAGTATCTAGTAAAACTAACTAATTCCTTGTGAATAAGTTGTAGTGAATATATGATTTTTTGGATTGAGCTTGTTCCTTGAACTTGTATTTGACATTGTGATCTTGAGCAACTTGAGATCATCAACCAAGCATAATCTCTTCGCCATCTTGTAATTTTGCCATCTTGTGGACTTGTGACTTCTGGACCGACATGCTTCCTATACCTTTCTTAATTTGTTGATTTGGAAAGCTTTAATGTTGCATCTTTCTTGAAATTCTTTAACTTTAACACTTCGTCACTTCGAGAAAGACGTACGGTATCAGAGTAGCGGAAGTCTTGAAACATGAACTTGAGCTTTCATGATGTCTTTATGTTTTGTCGGTCGGGTATGAGCATGTGGCAATGGATCTTGTGAGCCAGCTGGAATCAGGTACCTTCACCACCATCCTTAAGTATCTTGCATTAAAACAGTTAGCAATAAAGAGGGGGGACGAATATGGCTTTGTCATTCACCCGGGTTTGGTTGGAGTAACCTTCAAATCCGTGAGGATCGACCTGTGATTAGATAGATTCAATTTAAGAAGAATCTTCTTGACAGGATTTCCAGCTGTAGTATTGAATCTTTCTAACACATAAGTATTAGATTCATCGTACTCAGCATGTTCTCATTATCGAATTTCCAAACGTCTCAAATAAAGCAGACACAATAACGAAAAGAGTGAACCAGTGAGTTACTATCTCACCGATTGATATAAAAAATTGATTTGAAAATCAATCGGTGTATCACTTGCAAAATTGTTTTTGTGACACACCAGAGAGTGTAAATCACATTTCAAAATTCATTAACAACCGTTGATCCATTTCCTGGAACAAGTTTGATTCTTATAGAATCGCACCATCGTTTCTTTCCAGTTGTCACAAGTTTGATTCATAAAGAATCTCACAAGTTACCTACCATGAGCTTGTTTGATGTTGGCTCAAGCAGGATTTCCATCTTCATTGTGAATACCTAAGTATCACTCGGATGTTCTGGCAAAATCACAAGGATCTTGCGTAGGACTCTAATGATATTACTTGATATTCACATTGTGTGAGATAACAAGCTAAATTATGACAAGTGTCCTAATGAGATTAATGGATGATCTCTTTTGGCTCTAGACTCAATAGTGCACTTTTAATTTTAGTGATCGGAGGCTGGAGCTGAGTGCCACCTTTTCAATATCAACTAACTCGGAGTGAGAAAGTCAATAGAAATGAGTGTATCTCCGTGAGTTTTGAAACAAAGTCTTTCCGACTTTGAGTGGCTAGGAGGGGTTTGTGCATAGCGTCACTGGGTCCATGACTGTCTTCAATGTCAGACAACACCTAAGTGTTTCTGACAGCATATGTATTGACCCGGTTTCTGCCTAAGTGTATGGAGGGCTTCTTTCTTTTCACCCTTTATCCTTACATTTCTTTTTCATTCTTCAACCCCTTCAATGCTTACCGAGACTTCATAACTAACACCTTGTTGGGTTTGTTCCAGTGTTAGCTCCATCTCAGTCGGCATTATTCCCAATTCTCACTTTTTCTCCTTTTTTTAATCATTCCTAAGGACTTCTACACTAACTAGTGGATATCCCTGGGTAGATCCCTCCGGTTCTGGCTGGATCATGGGATTTTAATACCTATACCTAACCACCTTATAACTCCATAAAATTAAGTACATGGTCGGTCTTTTAGGGTATTCCATCACCATTACAAACCAAAATCATTAAAAAATTCATTCAAAGTGTTTGATATAAATATCAAAAGGTTTACACTTTGAATGTTTTAATCATCACTAAAAGCTCCCCCTTAACATGTGCATTGTAATCATAGTACATGCTAAGTGTGGAGTGCATCGAGTCCATTTTAATTGATTACTTCTGTCAATATACATTAAGTCCAGGTTAATCACATTTTCTCCCCTTATCTAAAATGTTAATCCCTTGATGTTTTGGATATCAATTGATTAACCATTTAGGGACAAAATGATGTATTCTAGCATAATAGAACATATTATTGCTCCCCCTCAACTTTTGAGGGTTTATAAGATGGTGCCGAGTACAATTATTTGACAAATTTTAAATTTACTAAGAAATTCGTGTAAACATTTGTACTCGAGCACATCTTATTTTTCACTAAAAAATCTATACTAGTTATTAACATATTCACAAGATAAAATGATTTACGAGGATTGACCTTATAAGATGATAACAACACATGATAAATCATATGGTCCTTTGAAGTAGCCGTAAGTCACCCCCGTATGGTCTTCCACCAACAAATCTCTCCAAACTCCGCATGATCCTCATTGTCTTTAAATCTTTTTTGTCAATTGCCTGAATCATAGCTCTTGCATTTACTGTGTCCACGTGGCTCAAAAGTCCTGAGGCAGATACTCCATTCTGATTCCCTGAGCGATCATTTCAGAGCAGTCCGAACCATCATCGAGAATAACCATCGCTAAACTTGTTGTAGTTCGTCAATGCAATCAATCTTTCTTCTTGTCTTTGTTCTCAATAGAGAATCCTCTTAGGATCGAAGTAAGGTGGTGTTAGCGTCTCTTCTCTCAAATTGGATATGTACGTGTCCAGCTTTTGTGAGTTGAGTTTTCTTTTGATAGCTTTCAACACCCCAATTAAAGGTCTTACTACAACGCCCTTTTGGATGACAACACTTCTGAGTAAACATTCTTAAGGAACATAATCAATACTTTCTTTAACGTTGAGATTTGTCACCTTTCCTTGCACGAGAAGAAGTAGCATGTCTTCAATGTCTTGGATCCAAAGTCTGTGGAAATCGCCTTCTTTGAACTTGTAAAGAATGTCGTCATCCCTCCGTACAGTAATCCAGTCAAGATGCTTGTAGTTTTGCCCATTCGACTATTCCACCTTGTGACAGTAATAATTCTTCCTCATTGAGTAGACGGTCACGAGCAGATTCCTTGTGTCGCAAATGCATAGAACTGTCGTTCCGCTTTTTTGCCCAATGTTGTGATTCCACAGAGAGCAAAATTTGGTCGTGAGTTTGACTATCACTTGACTTCACATTGGATTGGGCACTAAAGTCTATCTATCCATTTATATATGCCTGTAATCAGCAGCCTTGGTCTTCATTAACTGAAAGTAGAGTACGTGCGGCTTGACGCTCACCACCACCACTTAGGTACTCAAGGTCGTAATTGAGAATGATGAACGGTATGGACATTACGACCTTGAAGAATTTTAGAACCAACGTAGTGGCTTTCACGAGTTAGAGGAGATCATAGAGGATATTGGCGCCTTCAGGGTTGATCCAGTCCAATTTTTCTGTTGTGGCTTTGTAGACTTCTTCACAAAAGTATTCAAGTTCAGTCAAGCTCTTGCATGTTCCCTTTCATCAGCTCAAATGTTGGACCTGCTAACAATTCAGGTGTTAGTGTTTTAACATTTAGCCGAGGCATCCACAAAAGCGAGAAGTCAAATGTAGTGTTCTGTTATCTCATGCGAATGAACTCTCAGAAGGTCTTGTCTTCTTGCCAGATTGCTTAGCCAAGGTTGGACAGATTCATGAACGGCAAGAACAGACTTGTTCCATGCATGATCAGAGAAGGTAGTCGTTTAGGGGTTTGTTTGAAACCAGTCAGGAAGATGATGGACCTCTTCTTCCGCTTGTTCATCATGGACACCTGTTTCAAACTCCTGGTGTGCAGGTGCTTTCAAAGATACATCTGTTGATGGCATAGTTTGTCCTCTACCCAGAGCAGATTGGGCTAGCAGAATTGCTTATGAGTCGTAGAACCTGTAGTAGTACTTTTCCTGCCTATCGTAGTTGTCGTTTCTCTTGAGCATATGGTAGATTCAGAGTTCTTTCCTGACCTTCTTCTTTTGGACCCCCGGTCTGTTCAGCGAGGGTTCTTGATCATCATCCTGCTCCTCTCGATGTCTTTTTATATTGTGACCACCCTGTATCGCCAATAAAGTATCTAGCAGAATTTTAATCGGCTTTCATACACGCAATCATACATAATGCCTTGTTATGAGCTGCTTTTGAATGTCTGACCTGTTGATAGAGTTGTTAGCTTCCAGCTTGTCAAATAAGACATTTCAGCTCTAGTTCTGAAGATTAGCACTATAGCAGAGACGGTCTTGGCTTCCTTAGACGATTCGTACCAGAACCTCTGACTCGAGTTGGTTCGTTTACTAACTTCTGTCAATTTTTAAGGATCTTCGAGATTTTTTTCTTGAACTTGTACCTTGATTACTTTCTTTATTCCTTCATCGATGAATCAAGGAATCGTTTGATTTTCAATATGAGCCTCTTCTCGATTCTATCATACTTCAGTTGACTGCAACACTATCTAACTGCTCCTGCATTTATATTGTCAGTACTGGTCAACGATCAAGATGAGGAGAGTGTTCAAGCATATTGATTTGTTTGTTTGAGTTTCCGAGAAGTGTCTTCTAACGCTTTTAGTCTGTAATCAAAACCAAACAATCAAAGCAAAGTTAGGAAGATTTTGAAGTGAGGAGCTTGGAGTAGTAGCCGGTGTCAGGATTGGTGGTTGTTGTAATTGAATGAAGAGAGGAATTCTGTGTTGAGGATGATTTGGTTGGTGCAAATAAGGATGCTCCGTAAAAAACATGGCAGTCAGGAATATCTATTAGAGAGGTTGCTCAGTATGTTTCCAAAATAGCATCAAAACTGCTATCTGATTTGGATTTCAGCATGTTGGAGATGAAGCCAATGATACAGAAAGAGCTCTGTTGTTGACCATCAGATTTACCGAGTTTAGGGTCTCTTTGAGTGTCTCAATTTCTGTTTGCTTGAACCTGGGGCAATATAACATCTGTCATTACATCATCTCTTCCTTTAAGATTGGCATTAGTATCTTTGTCCATTTCATTTCCTTGGTCCTCTTCATCTGTAGCATCTTCATCCGACTTTTCTCCTTCAACATCCACCCCTTCAACTTCATTGGCACTGTCTTCATCATCTGAGGATGAAACACGAGAGGGTGTAGAACTATAGGATCGAAGGGTATCATCTTTATTAGTTTCCTCTTTATGTGTTGTTTCATCATCATGAGTGTGACTTTGGATAATGAATCATCGACCATCATCTTCTGATTCAAGATCTGTTCTTCAACATGAACATCTTGAACGTTTTTTCACATCTTATTTTATCATCATTTTCATCATCTTGAGCATTCTCATCATCGTCATTTTTATCATCAGCTTGATCATCTTCACTCGACTTCCAGGAGATAACATCATTTGAGTCATAATCAGGTGCATCGGGAACCCCTGGTGAAACACCAGTTCCTTCATCTGCACCAGACCCGCTGGCATTGAGATGCTGTGATCTCTTTAACGGCTCTGTCAACACCGCCTAGAGATAGTTCCTTTAACTCTTTATGCCTTCTGCTCCTTTCAACTTCTTTCTTTCTTTTCTTTGGGGATTGTGGGAGGCTTCTTCTGTCTTAGTGGTTTGTAACAGAATCAGCCTTATCTCTTCTTACTTTCTTTTTTGTCTTTGGAGGAATATTTCCGAAAGCAATAAGCATAATACTCTTGTATGATTCAAAGTTGCGGATGTCCTTGTTGGTTAATGCTACTGGCAAGATAGTCCCGTACAACTGAGTGTCTTCATTTCTTGAGATGACATTGATTGTTATGAACATTGGGTCATCTCTAAGCAAATGACAATTTACCTGTTTCTTCGAGGAATTGAAAGGTCCTTATCCATAGACAAAAGTTGAACGACAAGCTTGTGAAACGAGGATAGTACATCGCATTGCCTTTCTTTCCAATTTTTGTTCTCATTCTGGTAAATGAAGGCCTCACCACAGAAATATGCATACTCAAACCTTCTTGTTATTGTACATTCCCCATAAGATTTGAGCTTGAGAAAGACGAAGACTGTCGTAGGATGGTTTACCACTAAGATATTTATTGATGATAGCAGCAAATGATCTCCAGGGTTGATGCAGCTTATTGACATTAACATCAATGATCTTTCATAATTCTCCCAGTGACCAAGACTGGCAAGAAATGCGAGAATCTCCTTCTCAAGAGGTGGTTCTTCAAACTTCTTATTACCGACTTTAGGGCAAATTTGAAGAATGTCTCTGAATTGATCAAGATTGAGAATGTGCTTTTTGTTATTCATCTTGAATCTGACAGATCGGTTATGAATATAAGCAGAGGCCTAGAATTCTTGCATATGATTCTTCTGGGACATCACAGCAGAACCTTAGAAATGCCTTTAGAAAGGAGTGACTTTAACACATCATAAGACTACTTGAAGAGTTTGCTCCTTTGCTGTGACCATCCGAGCTTAATCGAAGATTACATTTACCAATCTTAAGTCGGTTGGCAGGAGCAACTAAAGCATCATCCAAAGCAATCTGATCTGCTATTGAGATTTCCATGAGTCTGTTTAAGAAAGAGTGAGTGCAGTTTATAATGCGACACAATCATTCATACATGAGAACCTTTATGACTTTTAGCACTTTTAAGATCAATCATCTTAGATAGACAAATAGCGTATGAGACAAAGGCACCAATTTAACAACTAATATTGAATGTAGTTAACCTTGGTTTTGTCAAGCTTTTAATGTCTATTTTAAACTAAGAGACTTGTTTAATTTAACCTCAGTTGGAAAAAATCTGATCTTAAGTGTGTTATGTCAAAAAATTGGTTATGCTTCTAACACATTAGCACTCAATTGGATCACACTATAAACTTATTGGTTTGACGCACACAAGTATGCACTAGATCTGTTTCCATTCATTTTACACTCGATCGGTCCATGATAATGTTTTACATCTTCCAGGCCCATGGAGTTGGATTACTCGTTCAGTCCACAAACAAGTTTACTCGTTTGGTCTATTCAATGATTCACTCGTTTGATCCATACTGGATCCACTCGTTCGGTCCTTACTAGGATTCACTCATTCGGTCCTCACTTAGATGTACTCGTTCGGGTAATACCTCTCACTTGATTCACTCGTTCGGTCCTCATAGATATTCATTCGTTCGGTCCTCATAGTCATTCACTCGTTCGGTCCTCATAGTCATTCACTCGTTCGGTCCTCATAGTCATTCATTTGTCCGGTCTGTATTACAAATCACTCGATCGGTTCACTCTACACTGACACCTCTCTCGACATCCACACTTTATATCACCTCGATCGAATTTCAACTCTACATAGACATTACACTCTCGTTCGGTCTATACACTTTATATCACTCGATCGGTTCACTCTACACTGACACTCGTTCGGTCCACACTTTATATCACTTCGAACCGACCCGGTTCACACAAAATTGGCACACTCGTTTTGGTCTACACTTAAATTACGTCGAATCGGTTCACATTACAAATCACATCGATCGTCCATACATTTTTCCTGCTCGTATCCGATTCACACATATTTTGATCGTTCGGTTTCTTAAGGTTTTACTAGATCGATTCTAACAATTAACCACTTTGTTACAACAATCCCACATAAAACACATAACATTTATACATCATTTTGCATATTTCTAAATTTTCGAGCACAAAGCAATCAAGAACATGTTCAAATCACAACGAATGATAAAACTTGATTAACATATACATATATTACACCTAACACTACAAAAGCCCTTAATCAATTTAAAGTTTTAACCACTTTTTGATTTTAAGAACCCTAATTTTAGAATTAGGGCAACTGCGATCAAGAGTGGTGAAAACGATCAATTCCTTTGGGTTTCGAGATGATTAGGTGATGAAGATCAAGATTTAAGTTATACCTTAGAGATGAAAATGAGTGACTATGCTTGTTTGAGATGATGCGATCGGGAGAGTGTGCGTGTGTGTGTTTGAGTGTGTTTGTGTGTGTGGGGAACAGTGAAACCAAACGGGGTGGGAGTTGGGATGTTACTTACCAACATTTCGACTTTAACACATTTGGCCCCTCTTGTTTAGATGACATATAAGTTTTGCATTTAAGTTTTATAAGGTGAAATCAAGTGAAACTATTAGCACTTTTGGTCCCTAAAGTTTTATACTCGCACACCTATAGACTTAAATTAGCAAACTACACCCTAAAGGCATAAACAAGTAGCACATAAGGCACACGCAAGCTAAAACAAGTTAACTTTTGCACAAGAGATAGACCAATATTGTTTAAATCCTTTTTCCTTTAACAGCTCATTTTATCATGACAAAGAAATTTGACATTCTCTCCCCCTCAAACAATGACCCGTTTTCTATTGAAAGAGCTGTAGTCGTTGTTTGAGAAGTCAAATGTTACATGAAAAATATTTTCAGATGATGGAATGATTTTATTTTTGAAAGACAACAAACACCATGGTAAATAAGATTTCTCTTATTTATACACATAGATGCACTGAAACGTACACTTATGGATAAGTATGAAGCACGGGTTGTGATACAAAGTAATCACAAAATCCTTGCATGGTCATAAAGTATACATGCCCGAGAAATAAATTCCAGTTGAGAGGTCAAGTTTTTCTTGAAATACTTGCCTTTGGAGATGATGACCGACCGGGTTTCTATCTGAAATAATAGAAAGCCATTTGCATGTTTTTGGAAAACATTTGAAACATCTTCCCAAAACGAACTAGAACTATCATTTACAGGCTTGTATCATTGTTGAATACATTTTTAAGACCATAAATGATAATCGATTTTCAGAAGACATGCCATTTGAAACGTCCTTTTTGTATTTCCCATATTAATTTTGTATTTTTGTTTTTATAAAGGTTTTATAAAATGAAAATCTTTTTGGCTTTTCTGATTTTATAATTTTTTTTTATTTTTTTTATTTTTTTTATAAAATTTATATAAAAAGAAAATATTTTTGGTTTTTCTGAGTTATATTATATACATATGATACAAAGGATATTCGAATAGGTACCACCACTATTCGTCAACGTCATCTGCCAACTTTTTCAGAGTCTCCGGCGTAAAACTTCGCATACCCAGCTTGTTGATTAGAAATTCAATTCTTTCTCGGCCAAGAGCTTTAGTGAAGATGTCCGCCAATTGATACTCCGTATTGACAAAGTAAAGTTCGATCACACCATTTTCAACATGCTCCTTGATGAAGTGAAATCTGATGTCTATATGCTTGGATCTGGAATGTTGAACGTTGTTGCAGCATAAGGCAATAGCGCTTTTGTTATCACAGTACATTGGAATTTTATTGAATCCAAAGCCATAGTCGGTAAGTTGTGATCTCATCCAAAGGACTTGAGCACAACAACCGGACAAAGCAATATATTCAGCTTCCGTACTGGATATCGCAGCGCTTTTCTGCCTTTTAGACGACCAGCTCACAAGTCTATCACCCAAAAGTTGTATACTACCAGATGTGCTACGGCGTGTATCTTGACAACCAGCATGATCCGCATCTGCAAATGCTGTTAGTGCAATGGAAGAATCCTTCGGATACCAAAGTCCCCGATGTACGGTTCCTTTTAGATACCGAAAGATCCTTTTTACCGCATTTAAGTGCTTTTCGGTAGGCCGAGCCTGATACCGGGCACACATGCATATAGCAAATTGTAGGTCAGGTCTACTGGCTGTAAGATAAAGGAGGGTGCCAATCATACCACGATAGTGTGACGGATCTACAGCTTTCCCTTCTTTATCCTCATCCAGTTTGGATTTCTCCACCATGGGAGTATCCACTGGGTCACAAGATTCAAAGCCATATTTCTTTAGTGATTCAAGAGCATATTTAGATTGGTTTATGAAGATGCCTCTGGGACTTTGAGAAATCTGTAGTCCTAAGAAAAATGAGATTTTACCCATCATCGACATCTTGAATTTTGAACACATGATTTTAGCAAATAGATCACAAAGTTCAGGAGTAGATGCAGCAAAGATAATGCCATCGACATATATTTGTACCAGTAGTAGTTCTTTGCCTTCTCTACGGATGAACAGAGTAGGATCCACTGAGCCTTTTGAGAAGTCATTGGATATCAGGAATGAAGACAACATATCATACCACGCGCGTGGAGCTTGTTTCAACCTATAAAGAGCTTTCTTAAGCTTGTACACGTAGTTAGGTTTGTCTGGATCCACAAATCCGTCCGGTTGGCTAACATAAACCTCTTCCCGCAGATTACCATTCAGAAACGCTGAAAATGTAAGTTTTAAACACACGTAAAATAATATATATATAAAATATCAAAGAGCAATTAAGAAAATTACCAAGTCACCCTTGGAAAAATTCACTCTCAAATATATATAATATAATATATAATACATATGTTTTTCGGAAAGTATGATTTCCCGGGTCGTTTTCCCAACGATTTGAGAAATTGAAACCTCGCCTGATATTGGATATTGATTTGAATGGGTTCAGAGATTGATTTGGTTTTCTATAACTACTAATTAAAAGCACAATTAAAATAAGCAAATAAAAACAATTAAAGCACAAAAACAATTAACGGGACAAATAAAACGCGACTATAAAGCAATTAAGGTAAAACTAACTCCTAAAAATGCAAACTAAATTTCTAAACCTAAAGTAGGATAAAATAAAATTTTAAGAAAAAGAAGAATATTTTTTTGAATATTTTTGAATTTATTATGAATTAAAAACTAATTTTAATCTAATTAAATCTAAAAAATAGCAAATAAAGTCCTAAAAATTGAGAAAAATAATTTTTAAACTTAGAAAAGTCTAAAATGTTGTAAAAGCTAAGAAAACTATTTTTAACTATTTTAAAAATTAAAATCCTATTTTTAAAATTAAAATCTAAAAAGGGTGACAATGATTTTTCTTAATGTAAAACTAAAGCTATTTTTTTATAAAACTAAAAAAATATTTTTTTTGTAATTTTCTGAAACTTTTTCTATTTTTTATGAATTTTTTAAAAATAAAACCTTCGAAAAATGATTAAAAATAAACTAACTAATGAAAAATTACGAAAAATTCAGGAAAAGTCTATTAAGCAATAAAGAAGATAAGAAAAATGAAACTAAGGACACAGCTAAGCTAATAAGCTTTAAATAAGCCCTAAAAGGCTACGGCTTTTTTAAAAATAAGAACAAGAAAAACAAGTTTATTAATTAAATGGAAAGTGATTAAACTGAATTGTCCCACTTGGTCTATTGGTAAGAGTGTGTGTGTGCAAGCTTGAGGTCTGAGGTTCGAGGGGTGGCAACACCTTTTTGCTTATTTTTTATTTTTTGAAATTTTTTGAAAACTAAAAGCTAAAAGCTAAAGAAGAGAAGTTTTTGAACAACTTTAATAAAGGTAACACTAGCTTATACTCAAAATTAAGCTCAAAAAGAGCTTATGAAAATCTGATTGCAGTAAGTGAGCTGTTAAGCTCAAAAAGGTTTGATTCCACTAAAAAGCTTGCACAATGCTTGATTTAAGCTTAAATCCAAATCTAAAAGTTGTTCTAGAATCCTTATGATTAGCATAAGCTAATTCTAACAAGCTACTTAACTAGAAATTACTTAAAGCTAACTGAAATTGAAGGACAAACTGATAAACTCAGAAATGAATACAATTAGCACAAATTTAAACTAAGCTTAAGAGCTCAATAAGCAAAGACAGAAGCAAAGCTTTTGCATACTTAAGATACAACTTATAAGCTAGAAATCTATATTTAGCAAGCTACTTAAACTACCTACTGTTTTTGGCTTTTTTTTGGTTTTTAATGACTTTTAAAGCTAAATGTACTTAAGCAAATAAGTTAGGAAATGAAAACTGAGGCTTATTCT
>BQNB010122105.1:2451-20342 GCA_026074375.1 Tanacetum coccineum
TATTGAGAGTAAACTTATACAATTAGGTAATATTGAAGTGTTTTAAGTCCTCTATACGAAGCGTAGATGCAAAAACATAAAAATTTACGAAATAACAGGTTTACCGAGAGACTTGCAAGTTATAATGAACAAAGTGACCTAAGTTCATAAAAGTGAATGTATTATGCTTATTTAGGATTATTAACATTGTTTTAAAAATAGAAAGTTTTGCACAAAATGACCCAAATAATTTATAATTAAAAATTAATGAAATTGAAATATTACATGAATGGTACACAACACTAACGATTGTTAGCTTGGATTTTTACAGTTGTCACAGTAATTGCGTTGCTATTAAGGGTGGAAACGAGCCGAGGGATCGGATTGGTAAAAAGCTGGAACGAATCGAGCCTAAACGAGCTCGAACCCGAGCTTAAATTGGAGCTCATTTAATAATCGAGCCCAAGCCCGAGCTTTATATACAAAGCTCGACTAGGCTCGCGAGCTTAAACGAGCTTTAGTAAGCGAGCTCAAAACAAATAAACGAGCTCTAGATAAACGAGCCCGAACAAGTAAGCTCAAGAAGTCAAGCTTAATTTTTTATAAGCACATCACAAACGAGCCGAGCTCGAGCTTTATATATCATACCACAAGCCGAGCTCGAGCTCAAATCATAAGGCTCGAAAAAGAGCCGAGCTCGAGCTCGAGCTTTCTAAATTATAAACGAGCCGAGCTCGAGCTTTGGCAGGCTCGGCTCGTTTCCACCCCTAGTTGCTATAAATAAATCAAATCTCGCGGTGTATTTCTGGTGAGCGAGTTTCATGTCGTAGGGGGAGAAATCCACAGAATTGAGGCCGCCTAATAATGTACTCTGTATAGTAGAGTTCACCCTCATGACTAAACAAAAAAGCATTTAATATTGCATATTTTGCATGAATATTCATTGATAACACATGTAATGTTCCAAAGAAAATATAACATACATCCAGCATTTCAAGTTTAAGTGCGAGGTACAAAAACAATACTCGGTAAAAGCACGACACACGACACAAGCCACACTAAATATTAGATATGATATGATGCAAGATCCATGTTGGATACAAAAACAAGAAACAAAATACTAATAACATTACTCAAAGCATATAGCCCGCAATCCTGATTTTAGTTAAGGTAAGGAGTAATATTTTGTTACATAAAGCAAAAAGAGACCTTGCTCGATGGTGGATATCATTGCAAACTATTTCTTTTGTACCCGAAACTGAACAAAAGCTCGTTTTTGTACATAAATTGATCGAGCTAAGAAACCAGCTTACATAATAGCAGCCAAACCAATTGCACCTCCATCCTCTGTTCTGGATTCTGAGGTAGGAAGTGAGCTTCTAGGCCTTGCTGAGAAACACAAAATGCAGTATCAAGTATTAGTCAAATGAGCTCCGATTTGAGTACGCAGTAAAAGATTAAAATTGCTAATGGGGTTAAACCATCAAAAACAGAAAAGAGTTGTTAATTTATTAAATACAAATTTCAATGTATGTGTGCATGTGGATGTACACATACACATGTATTAGGAATGAACAAGTCTTAAGAGAACAATTTTTGCATCAGAAAACCTAAAAATTTCAATCCTCACTTATACTGCAGCTTTATTAGGAATGAACAAGTCTTAGAGAACATTTGCTTTCCTACGTGTATTAGAATCAGGGTGTCTATTAACATACACAGAGCATCAAGATTACAATCATTTTTATAATGAATACGGATTACTGATTTGGGTGTCAAATGAGAGAGTCGGTTTACCTCTCGAAAGTGAAACATCGGGAGAGTTTGTCTATCTCTGGAATATGGACTATTTATCTTGTTCGTTATTTATTGTTACTATTTGTTTTATCTTTAGATCGAATCTGGTTCGTATCACACAATATTTGCATATATGTGTATATGTACTGTATAAATATATACATATTTGTTCATGTATATATCACACAGATACACACATCTATAAATAACATATGTAAATAATTTACAATGAAACTGAAACGAAGTATGAACAAGACAGACAATAATAAAATAGATTGCAGAAGGTTCTTACCGACAACATTCGTGATTACATTCACACTCTTCTGATTAGCGAGGGCTTTCAACTGGTTTCCAGTACCACCCAACAAGAAGCTTTTCATAAGCTGTTTATGTTCCTTAGAGCTGCTGGTGTTCCCCAATGCTTCGTCAAAGGCAAGCAAATCTTGGGGAGCAATGCAGGGCAGAGATAGCAAAATCTGTAGAAAAAACGAGTTAAGGCACTTTGCGAATAGAAATCAACCAAAGCATGCAAAATTTGCTATTTAGGTTTTCTGATACAAAGCATATTGGTAAGGTTTTATAGTGAGGATATTTGCTCATATGTCACATAGCCAGTCACACTGTGTTGATTTTTCAAGAGGGATGAGTAACTGGTCAAAACGGTTCGGGTTGAAAATGATCAGGTTGGGTTCACCCCCACACACTTTTTGCCAAAAAAAAATTCCTGACATTCAAACCAGGTTAGGTTGACTCCTCCCACACGCAGTGACGGAGCCAGGATTTTAGGCCGAAACAAATACAAAGAGAACTTAAGAAAAATACATTTTTAATAGTCTTAATAATAATTAAAAAGGTTTTCAATAAGATTATCTAAAACATAATCTAATCTAAAAGTCTCTTCACTCAATATTAATTACTAAATTACCATCTCCTAGATACTAATGAGAAGTAAAAACAAGTGCTCTGATTATTTTTATTAACCATTCACGAATGAAGCTTCAGTAATTTGAAACCCTCCACGTCTAAATATATTACTGATATGTATTTGGATGAGAGTTAATTTACCTTTGGGTGGGCCCAAAACTACTAAATAGATTTAAGACATTACAATATACAAATGTCATTAGTATGTAGTAAATGTTTTGGATGGGCCATGGCCAACCCTGGGCCTCACTTGGCTCCGCCCCTGCCCACACGCACTCTCTTTGTCCATTTCTCTAGAACCGTTTATAACTAATTGATCTGTTTTCATGCTTACAATAAGAAACTAATCCGTCGAATAGAAAAATATTAGGATTGTATAAATCAAATCATCAAAATAGCCTTTGAGCGACTCTCGACCCGTCTAGCCCGTTCTCGTTCAAACTATTTTTTATTTGACCCATTATTGATAAAAACACAACCCATTTATATGTAAATCGATTGAAGTTGTCACCTTTAATAATTGAAAAGCATAGATTTCCCTACTTTTTGTTCAAAGATAAAAAAAAACTTAATAACTGGCAAAGCAATGAAAGCATAGATTAACGAGTACTAACTTGTTTGGGCGTGGGGTCTTCCTTGGAGAAGTTCACATATATTTCACTGCAGAGACCAACCAAAGTGGCACTGACTAAAGCATTTGACTCGAGCGCTAAACCTTGGATCATGGCAGAGAACAGATCTTTACAAACAAATTGTCGGAGTTCAATATTTCTTGTCGAAACAGCCAGAAGAACTACGATCCCACAGAAGGACGCGACTTTAGATGTCGAATCAGCATCCGTCCATCTAAAAGCATCTAAACACAAATGCAAAACAGGAATAGCTATATCCTTGTTCTTTAAAAGAAACCTGCAAGGAGTCGCATATATATTACAAGTTAGAAATATTAGATCATAATACAGCCATTACGACCATGTATATATATATATGAATGGTACGATCTATGAATGGTACGATCTATGAATGGTACGATCTGAGTTATGTTATATAGATTAAATGGGTTCATCTAGGAAGTATATAGTACTATGGAAAAACTTACAATTGTTTGCACAAAAGCATAACAAATCTATAAAAATCGCCTAAATGACCACGAAACAACTATTTTCACGTTTTTAAGACTATTCAAGATTTTAGCTACTCTTTTGCAAAAATTCTTGTAAAACTCCAACATGCTTAAAAAATATTGAAAGAGCAGATAAAAATCCATTTTTTTGCATGTAATTGTCAATTTGTGAATATTGGTGATTATATTATACTCCCTCCGTCCCATATTAAGTGTCCAATACAATAAATGAAGAAATCTTGATAACTAAATTTCCAGTTTTGCCCTTTGAATATATGGCCCATTAAGTTTTTTTCTACTTTTTGAGTTTTTAAAGTATATTTATTAGGGGTATAATTGTCATTTGATTAACTAATAGTTGTAACAATTTATTGCACCTAAAACTTTGTGCTTTTATGTTATGGACACTTAATGTGGTACGGAGGGAGTAGTCAAAATGGATCGAACATGGCAAATGGGTTAAAGGTCGCCCAAGGTGTAATTTAATGTATAAAGCCTTTGTATGTCCCTCACTAACTTTAATTAAAACTTGATAATTTTGGATGAAAAGTGATTTCGGGTCAACCCGACCTGACATGGTTTGACCTGGAACAAACCACTCTGCCTGTTACCCATCACGACACCTCTACATATAATAACCCTTGGGCTTACGAATATGTATGCGATACTCACCCAACTAAACAGCTAGACCAGACATCCATATCCTTAGGTGATGATTGCTCAGGATGGACCCCACAATTCAATCCGGGCGAGCATAAAACCGAAAGAAGCAAACAAATCTCACGGGTCAAATCTCTGAGTAGCTTTTCCTCCATTACTTCCACTTTTAAATTTGTTCCATCTTGAATCCCATGAAGATCTGGAACCTTTGCTCTCCCTTCATCCATAAGACCAGACCATGAGATTTTAAGAGCCTGATGAGAATATACAAGCAGAGGATAGAGGAGCCTTCTTAGCCAAACATCCCATAGATCTGATGGGCAATGTTTTACTAGTGGTATCATGATTGAGTGAACAAGCAGTCTTATATGTCTGAACTCCATCGAATTGATATTCTCCATTAGCGCTAAGTCAACCGCCGAAAAATCTATGCTTTTGAAAAATGCATCACCAACTGTTGCAGATAGACCCAATACATTATACCTGGTGACAGTAGTTAACAATTAGTAACTCCATGGTTTGCAATAATTTACGGGGATTCATCAAATAGGGCATCAACTATGCCAGGAAAATAATAATAAATGACAACAATACTAGCAGAAAAACTTGGTTGGATTCTTTTTTTGCAATTTCAGCTTTTTTTAATTGAATCTAATGCTGCAACTTCTGGGTATATCGGAAAGAATACAAGTGGCAAAAGTTCATGAAAATTTGTTATAAATCATATGTAATGTAGCTACTTAGATAAATTTAATAGATGCATAATTGTAACAAGCATCCTGATATGAAGAATCCTTGTGAAAAACAGTAACTAAGGTTCAACGAAGGTAAACAATTTGTTTATAAGATTATAAATTAAGTTACTTACCCACTTTCTCTGATACCCTTTAACCAGTTCCTGATATCAGTTTCATTTGATTCCGCAGTTCCATCTTTCATGTTCGAGTTGGAGCCATCGGCAAAAGTGGTTGCACCTTTGGGGATTTTAACGTTAATCTCCCCTAAAAGACTGGTTCGCTCACCATCAGTCATACTCATAGCAGCCCTTATTTCTCCAGGTAAAATTTGAGCTACAGATGGCGACCAAAGGGAATGTATAGCACGAAGAAGCTGCAGAAAAAAAAATAGATCATCAGTTATTGAACACAAAACATGACACGAGAAGAAGACATTTTTGGCCTTTGGAAATTACTTTGAGCAGAGGTGGTAGCATCCAGGACAAATGAGATGCCAATGGATGTGGAATAGAAGATGCAGTAGAACTATTAGTATCAGTATTTGTGCTGCTTTTTTTAATACCACTCCTTTTAAGTGCTTTCTCAAAGAATGTAACAGTGTGGTACAGTGACCACATAAACTGTGTTTCCCCACATAGTTTAATCACACCTGCTGGGTCAGATAAATATGCATTTTGCCACTCGAGTTGCATCCACTGATGGCTAAAAGGTTCCAGCAACCAGGTCATAACTTCTTGCTGTTGTTGAGGTCTGTAACGATATACAAAACATGGTCAATGCGGTCAACTTCAAACAACAAGCAAAGCTAATAATAGCGAAGTACGAAAATTACCCAGCTGCAGAAGCAATGATAAGAAATGCTTCACCAAAAAGATTATGCTCGCCACGAAGCAATTTTCCTTCTTTTTGCAGATATGATACTGTATCTGCTATGCCCTATTATACAATAGATTCAGTGAGAAAAAAATCAAAAAAATCAATAAATTAAATAAATCAGCTTTAGATAGTTTATTAATATGACACTCGAATACTATTCTTATAGTTTTGAACAGCATACGACACTCGATAACAGATACTAGTTGAGTTACCTTCATGTGTGGTAAAAGTCGGGTGTTGGCAGCCTTGGCTAATCGTACAAAGGATGTGCAAATATGTAATCTTGCATATCTAGATGCACTGGTTGCAGGATCCTGCCAAAAAAAGGCAGCAATGTAATATAATTCAATATATATATGTGGGGTTCTATATAGAAGTATAACTGAAAGCCAAACCTGCACAACTATAGGCAAGGAGGTTAAGAGCTCAAATAGTTTAGTGATGACACTTCCAACAGCATCAGGATAATAATTCAAGAAAGGACCCATTGCCTCTAAATAGTACCCAAGCACTTCAATTAATTCAGGTTCCGTCCATTTTAAAGAAATAAGCTGCTGAAGTAGACCTTCAATTCACAATAAATGGTGTATTTAGCATTGGATGAGAATGTTAAAAGCTCTTAGACTGTAAGAAAGTTGACAAGAAAGATGACCTTCTAGTATTCTGCATGAAGCAAGTTGAGCATCAGAGGCAGACACGTTATCATCATTAGGGCCATCAAAAACAGCTATCATAACATTCTCCACAGCCAGGTGCATGCTTTCTAGTACGACCAAGTTCTGAAGATTTTGAATTGAGACAGGTAAAGATGACAGGTCTAAAAGATGCACTGACAAGTAACAGAATACCAACTTCTAAAGATGACAGTTCGACCCACTTACTTATAGATGGGTTGATTCAGGACCGTCAGGTTATAACGGGTAAATAAACAAAATGAGATGAAAGTCGACTGTGTACTTTTAAAGCATAGAACTTCCCTACTTAATTTAAATCAGGTAACTTATCACTTCAAGAAGGGACCCATCGCCTCTAGAAGTGTTTCAGATCAACCCAATCCAACCCTTACAAACATTACATGTTTTGACCTATTTGCTCACCATCCGGAGTCCGGACCCACCACATTATGCCACCTCTACAAATATGAACTTAGAGAACACAGATAGAGTATTATTCACACCTGAAAAGGCGACGGAGCAAGCAGGAGGCTCTTGATGATCATAATTACTCTGTCAGAAACTTTGGTAGCAGCTATTACAGGTTTGAAAGAAGCGGTAAGTCGAACTAGTTCCAACTGCACATAGCAGTCACGCATAAGCAAGAGTAAAGGGTATAAAGACAGATGTTTCACAAAGTGCTATCTGGACTTTATACTGTTAACCAATTATTAAACGAGCAACAATAACTACCGTCTACCAGAGGAGCAGCAAAATCCAAAATAACTTTAACAGTAACATTAGAAAAATTGGAAAATATATAGGCATGCATACCAACTTTGAACGATACTGGCTAAACTCTCCCTTGCTTTCAAACTCATCATTCCATAATTCCAGATTCCCGGCATAAACTTCATGTCCAGGGTGAAGTTTATCTTTTTTAAGCATTCGTTGAAAAGATGTATCCAATATGACACTACAGATCTCATCATTCACAAAAGATAAGGTCCTTTGCTTATGATTATCAGCCTGCACTGAACCAGAGGCCAGATTGCCAACTGAGCCATCTCCAGCAAAGGTCTTTGGCTTTGCCAGCAAGTCTCTTATAAATGGCTACCATTATAAACAAACATGATTAAACTTTTAAGTACATATTACTATGGAAACCTTACACAAATCCATTCGCAGAAAAAAATTACCAGCCAAAATGCAAGAGACTGGTAGTGCAACTCAAGCTTATAATGTCTGAAATACTGCATCATCTACAAAGACAGGCAAGTTAAACTTATAAGTTCTAATCATTTAATTTTTGGATAAGCTAAAACTAAAAAAATCACAATACAGCTAACCATTACCTTTTGTAAATAGGTAGATAGTATTTCACTACTACCAGTAATGCATTGCAAGTTTGTAGAAGCCAAAGAGACCAAGCTTTCACATATACACTCAGCAAACTCAAAGTCACTATCATTCATGATGCCAGAGCCCGACTCAGATATGTTCAAAAAGTCTGTACATGCATTCATCAACATCAGAAGGATGCTGCTCATTGCAGAATCATAATCAGAGTCTGCATCAGAAGGTCTCCTCCTGTAGACAACTCAAAACGAAGGAATCATCAAAATGACATTTCAGCCAGACTTGAACACCTTTTCGGATCATATTATTAAAAACTCTTTACATGTCAATTAAGGTGTCCTTTTCTAATTATCCATTTAGGTGTTTAACAACAAAATATAACCATAATAATTTGGTTCGTTCTAGCTAACGGATTCTTAAATTTTATTGAAAACAGAAGAAGTACCAATAAATTGCTTACCTCGAAGACACAAGCTTGAAAAACACACATGCATGAAGTCGGAAATCGGGAGAAGATAGTAAGATGCCACAACTGCGTGAAAGAATGTATTGTAAAGGCAAAGAATGTATTATAAAGGCTTCGGATAGAATTACATAAATGGAGTAATTTATACACATGAATGCAGACTGAAATTGATAATACTAGATATTACTGAGTATCTTATTTATAGTAAATACACAATAATGAAGTAGAAATCGGAGCACGCCTCACACATGATGAAAAGATAATAAGTTACAAACATATTTTATTTTTAGGGACACGTGGATAAAAAGAAAACATAATACAACTCGGAACTAGAAAGACACGAAACGGACAGATAAGAAGAATACATGTAGCTTAGTTTCAATGATATAAAGAAACTAATATCATATACGCCAATAAAATCAAGACCCATCAATATCAAACTTCTGTAACAACTCGGTTCTCTATCTTTTTAATCCTTGTCAAAGAGGCCTTTGGTTTGCACGAATCACCATGGGTACAAGTTTGATGACAGATACTGGGGTGAAATGGAAATGGGTGTCAATAACCAAACTAAACATACCCAAACACAATCAATTCCACCTTAATCCAAACACCCACCATGTAACTATACATATGAATGTGAATGTGGTCTACGAAAACAATAAAAAAGAGTACCAAACTCCGATCATCTTGGTTCCTAGAACTAGTATATGTTCAAACAAGAGACATCACATGCATGTGCATACATCTATAGCAAAAGTAAGATGAAAAGGCTGAAAGTAGTCAATAGTGAATCACATTTGACAAACACGCGCTTATATATTCTAATAGTTCACAATCAGAACAAAACAAAAAGTAGAACCAATATATAATTGCATAGGAAGGAACAAAAGATCGTACCCATGGATTGTGCCATATTTTGAAAGATATGGCAAAGGAGCCCACTCAGCATATGCATTAATAGCATTAAGAGTAGCTGTCACTGTAGCTGCATGCTGCTTCGCAATGTCAAATTGTTGCCTACCTGCTTCAGTCATGGCAGATCCAAAGTGCCTCTCTAATAGCTGTTTAAATGCGAAATGTAACAAAATAAGCACAACTATGGAATTTATATAGATAGCCAAAAATATATATATAAATATACTCACCGTATACAACAATGGCAAAATTTCAGGTAAAGATTCAGTTAGCCCACGCAACAACAGTCTACGACGTTCACCTGCATAAATTATAGAAAGCAAAAAATCATTGAAAGTGATCAGCTGATCGAAATGTTGGTCCAATCAGTTTACCGATTTAGGTGGATCATGTACTTAATTCAATCCAAATCAGTCTGAATTTAATCTATTCAAGCTATAAACTTCTAAAAAGTAAGAACTAGCTTAAACAACAGTGGTTGTTTA
This sequence comes from Tanacetum coccineum, assembly GCA_026074375.1. NCBI lineage: Eukaryota > Viridiplantae > Streptophyta > Magnoliopsida > Asterales > Asteraceae > Tanacetum > Tanacetum coccineum. Next base: position 12,429 of record BQNB010122105.1, read on the forward strand.
CCTCGCCATACAGCTACAGATGCCACTTCACTTTTTATAAATGTGGTTTAGTTACAGATGCCATACAGCAAAAGTGCATTAGATTTATTGGTATATTATTAAGGGATATTTCCCTTATATACCCAAAACAAACTTCATAATTCCATATTTACCCAAATGACAAGTTTCCAATGCACATGTACAATGCTTTTGAAGCATGTGTTGGGGAAATATGGAATTATGACATTTGTTTTGGGTATATATGGAATTGCCCTCCCGTCTTTAGTCTTTCTCGGCAAGTACCTCTATGTTGTAACATACATCTTTAAGCTTCAAAAAACTGCACTTCAGAATGGTAAATGTATTACCCTCCAATTTACGTTGAGAAAATATCTTATCTGGTAGTCCTATTGATGCTATATATTTTGACACTTGTACGACATCAATGCAAATGAAATTTTAGTTGTATGGTACACGAACGCCACTACAAGTTGTATTCTGAAACTTGAATCTATCATCTTGCGAAAAAAAACTATTAAATGAATGGGGAATCTATGGTCTGTTTATTTGCTTAACTAAATCATGGACAGTGGTCGTGATTAATGGGAGCAAGACTAACAATCCAATTATAAAAACAAACCTTCCAAGTCTTCATTATGAACAGTGATATCTTCAGGAAGCCACCTTAGCATCATACACACCATCTCAGCCTAAAACTAGAACACAAATCAGCTTGGTTTGCCTTACACAAAATTTGATGAGCTTTAGTAAAAGTACATAACAGCAGAACAAGATGTTAGCATTACATGTGCGGGGCCAGAGCTGCAAAGAGCTACTAGAGATGGTAGAAGCTCTTGCCACAGACTTTCACCTTCTCTCCTGACAATCTGCACCAAAATAAATGCAAAATTAACAAAAAACAAACTAAGCAGTAAGTGGAATAGACTTGAACACGTGGCTTAATAAGCCAACATGAAAAAATTAGACCTCGGCGTTTAGTGCAGCTGTCTGACTTTTAAGAGCCCACTCTTCATGGTTTTGTGCAGCTTCATTCATTAACTCAATAGAAACCTTCGCAAACTCTCGTCTTTCGTCAGGGCTAAGTTCTTCCCATCGTAGCCGCACTAGATGCTGTAAGGAAGACACGTGATGCATAAGCTTTGAGGGTAAGTGTTTTCCAAGTGTCCAATATATATATATATATATATATATATATATTCTACTTTAACTGTAAAACATACTACAACAGTAAATCCAGTTCACTCTCCACATGAATAGTTATAACTACCAATATTGACATATAAATAACCAGACAATAGAAAGAAAATCAGCAAAGAGAAGAAAAGACCTGCAACAATTTAAACGCGTGCAAACGAACTTCAGAAGTCCAGTCTTTCTTAACTAAAATAAACGACGTGCTTGCTAGAACACGTACATCCCCGGCTTTTACCTGCAGCAAGGAACACAAAGATAATTAAAGCTTTCTTATATAAATTTACGGGAGTGAATATTTTCACACTTAACTAGCAAGCAATTTTCCAGATATACACATTATAAACATTTACACTCGCGAACTTTTCATTTAGCTTTTGTTCTTCTAGTGTATTCTTTATTATATCGTTCATTTCATTTGCATTTCGACTTTGATTACTCACATTCAGCTTCTTAAAGAAGAAGGTGTATTTAGAAAGAACGTAAAAAGTCCTTAAACAAGCTACAATACGAAAGCAAAGTATGTCCAAATACTTAATGGAGGACGACTGAGGTGTATTTAGGTGGTGTTTAGTTTATCGTAATGCATAGCTGACGAGCTTATTGAACTTTTCCAAAGCCGATAAGTTCCATTTTAACAGCTTACAAGCTTTTTTAGCTGAGTTTATGGTCTATTAGTCCATAAGCTCAAGTTGATAAGCACATAAGCAGTTACAAATGAGCTGATCGGCTTTTCCAAACTTAAATGTGCCCATAATCTCTACATATACGCTAAACCAAACACCCCTTTAGTGAAACACCACAAAAGCAACCTACCTATTTTCACGAAAATAAACTCAAATAAAATCATCATAGCCTACTATCCTATAAACAACCTACATAATGTCTCATAAGCAACGCTTTACGGTTTTCGCGCACAACATATATAAAAAAAATACTCAAGTTACAAAGTAATTAAACTGTAAATAAAAGTATGTATTCTCATAAAACACATACATTGTACAAACCTCACACGAAATAACTACCGGCCTAAATAGCGATGAACTTTTTTCTGAGTCCTGTTTTGGTACGTGAATTACAAAATGTCCGATTAAATGTCACAAACTCTCAAAAAACTTCCAATATGCATATTTTCGTGAGTTGTCACATATGAAATAGTGACACGCGTCACATTTTGTGATATGAAAAGTCACCAATATGCAAAATATGCATATTGGAACGGTTATTAAAAGTTCGTAACAGTTTATAAGACATTTTGTAGCTCACTTACCAAAACAGAACTTTGAAAAAAGTTTGTTGCTATATTTAATGACATAAACCCAAAACAATACAAAACACAATTTTCTTGCTTCCGTCTTGTTCAAAATGGAAAATATAAAATCATCTAAACGCATTTTCTAAATTTTAAACTAGGAAAAGTTTCTTCCAACTAAACGCACCCTATACATTTTACAAAACATCTACCAAAATCTATTTTAAACAGAAATATAATCCCTAACTCAAACATAGTACTAATAAATTCTAAGTAAAATGACATAACCTAAAATAAATAACAAAATTTCTAAAATATTAATCACAGTTGTATAATAAACACAAAGTGCGTACAAAACACGCTACATTATATAAAAACACACAATGGATCAAATTTATGATAAAAAAAACTAACGGCTTCTAAGTAAGCTAAGGCCGATTTACGATCATCGGGAGATGAGTTCCAGGCGAGAGCGACGGCGATTGCTCTGGCTACATCGTTAACCGTACTGCTCATACTGTGTGTTTTTTAGTGTGTGAGGGTTTTAGAAAAAGAGGAGTTACTATATTATTCGAAACTGGTTTTTTAAGTTTTCAGGTTGGGTTTTGTTGTGAGGTCGTCTTGTTAAATGTGTTTGTCGGGTTTTTTATAGTCTGGTTGTCATAAATTGTAAAATGTACGCGACAATATGTTTCCTTTTTATTTTTTTTTTAAAAATAAAAGATACGCGAGAATAGAATGTGTTTTTAAACCCGTGCTCCGCGACGGAGTGAAGAATAGCGAGTGATACAATTGTATATGCCAAATTAACGTCGAGTTTTAGGCTGTGTCATTGAGGGAAATAGGTTTATATACTATTTGATATCGTACGTCTTCTATTTAGGAGAAATGCAACATTTAAATCCACGTACTTTATGTGGTTCGATTTCCAGCTCCACAAAAGGCCATGATCAGTGATAAGGTAGACATGCTCAAAGAAGGGCAGTGAATAAAAGAGGGTGCGGCGAAAAGTAATTTGCACCAAATTACTTGTCACGACATTATCTTCGATCCCACATCGTTCTTTGGTAGAAGCATTTTATCAATGATCGAGGTCTTTTGTGGAACTGAATACGATAACATAAGGAACTGAATACGATAACATAAAATACGTTATGGCCACGTCTATGTACTTCGTACCAAAAGTAGTATGTTTACGTCACTCAGTAGAAGAGCTAATAACAAAAATATGTATAACATCTATATGAAATCCGTGAAAGGTAACTATATCGATATCGTACATATTTTTGCCATTAGTTCTTCTATTGAAGGATAAAAACCGACTAAATATTGTATAAGGCAAGTAAATGTGGCGAGAAAATATTGTCAATGTATTCTATGCAAGCTCTATACAGAATGCTATAGGACACTCTTTTATATACAACTAGTAATCCACATATACGTATCAGTAACTTAGATGTTTAACATAACACACCTAAAGCAACCAAACTGATATTATGAGGCTCAGAGTAAAGTTGAAGAATCAGAAAAAGTGGAAACCCGCAATGGCTGCAAACCTAATAGTTTGCCTCGCCAAATCACACACGCTAGCATCTTTAATCGAACATACTTGTGTTCATCAAAGCCTCTTATAGCTAATGGCTACGTTGTTCGCATATTATATACGGGCAATAGGAGGCAAGGCCCGTTTGTAAAAGTTGAGAGCATCACCCGCATCAGGCACTATAATCAGGATACAACAACAATATGAAAATAATCGAAAATCTATGAAAATTTGATAACGATTACATATAGCGGAAGCACTTTAGCAAAACACTTAGCCCATAATGTTTGGCCCAAGTCAATACCCGTTGTATTTGATAACGATTGACATATATGAAGCACTGATGAGCTGTCATTTTATACACTTTTTCGGGGTCATTAAACCCCCTAAATCATGCAAATATGCCCAAAATACGTGATTAATCGTTTCTTTTTGTGTTTTTAACACTTGGATGGCATTTGGAGGAAATACACGTGACTTGGACTTAATTTGGAAAGAAACAGGACAAGATTGCAACTTTACTCGAGGATACTTAAGTTTTGGTTTATAGCGCCTGGAAACGGCGTCAACATTTCTTGTGACGCCGTCAGAGCACTCAAAGGACGACGTCAAGATCCTTTCTGACGTCGTCGATGTAACTGACTCAGAAGAAGCCCAAAGAAGATTCGCGGACTGACGACGTCACAACTAACAAGTGACGCCGTCATGACTTTTTTCCTATATATACAAACCCTAGTTTTTGTGTTTCAAGTGTGGAATTCGTGAGGAATACTTAGGGAACGATTTTATTCATAGTTTCAGTCGTTTTTAGGGTTTTATAACCCTATTGTATCCACCATTACTCCATGTTTTATTGAAGTGAAGTTCTTCTATCCCTTTAATCTTTTGATATGTCTATGTATTGTTTGATTAATTTTTTTCGCTTTCAATTAACATGTTAGGCTAAATTTATTAGTGTTTGCTTATGATTGCATGAAACTTAGTTTATGATTCCTTTTACTGTTGCTTCTTGTTGGTGGTGTGCGCGTTAGGCTCTAGAAAACTAGCTTCTTTATTGATTGTGAAGACGTCTAGGGAAACGTGACTATGTTGAAAGGATACCTTCGCAATAGTCTCTATACTACCTTGCCCTAATAAGGTTGATCACCTTTTAAGTGTTTGAATGTGTGTAATATACTCTTAGGAGCTTTGTAATAGTCTTCATACTATCTTACTTGTGCGTTATCTTAACGAAATATTGCATAGAAAGTGGGTTCGTGTAATTCGCTTGTGATTTAGGAAATACTTACACGTTACATCGCAAGGGTGACGGGTAATAGGATTAGGAAGAGCAATCTAAGGAGAGGTGCATGATTAACTAAGCATGTTTGTTTACCTATATGAGTTTCCACATAATTAGATTAGAATTAGATTAGTAGTTAATTAGTTTAAAACAAACCCCCTTCAAAACCCGAGATTTTACTTGCTTTCTAAAAAATATAAAAATACAAAAATATTCTTTCCTCAAACCTTAGACCTTAGTGACATTCGATTTGAGCCTACCAAAACTATTCCCCTAAAGAACGATAACAACCCCCGACTCTTGCCCATACTACACTACAACGATTAGGTACATTGCCTAGGAGATTGTAAAACTTTCGTGTTACAATCCACTCACATCAAGTTTTTGGCGCCGCTGCTAGGGAATAGTCTAGGTTTCGGATTCTATCTAGCTTAGGTCTACTCACAAGATTCCTATCAAGTGAGATTTTATTTTCTTGTCAATTAGCTTTCTTGTAGTGTATCTTTTCTTTGTGCCTTTTGTTTGTAACTCTTTCATTTACCATCATGATGAATAGAAAATCTCTATGAATATCTCTTTCAAAACCCACCATTTTCGTTCCAAATTTACACCTTGATGTTCCAACAACATCAAGATGAATATCTCTATGATGTGTGGACTCGTTACAAAGACTTAATCCGAAAAGTCCGGCATCATGGCCTCAGACTATGGTTCTAAATTCAAATCTATTATGATCATATTGATAGCTATACATAAAGGGACATTAACTATGCAGCAGGTGGGAACCTTATGGGATTAAGTGATGAAGAAGCATGGGAAACCATTAAGGATTGTGACCAATGCAATAAACAGTGGAAAAACCCTACTAGTACTATTTCTGACCAAACAATAGCAAATTTGAAGGATCAATTAGTTAGGAATGAGGTGGTTAAGGTTAAGATACCTAGGTGCATGTCATGGTTAGATGCATATGATGAGCCTATAGGTGATGTAGATATGATGGAGGATGAGGCGGTAAATCCGAGCCCATAGAGTACCCCACAAGTCCTCCAATCATTTGCGGTATACACACCGCCCGTGACTTACCTGGAAGAAGTAGAAGAGACTGTAGGAATCCCGATGGAGGTAGAACCTTTAGACGAAACACAACTAGAGGATTTAGGCTTGAATACTTGTAATTATGACATCCCTCTTAGTTCTAGGGAAGTCTTTAGTTCTGATGAACCAGAGCCTCAACCAAATCCCTTACCAAATTTTCCACCCTTAGATATAAGTCTAGGAGACAAAAGAGGCCTCGAACCACCCATCAAACCACATTGTCCGGATAGTTTTATGATGAAGGAAGTAGACAATTTGACCATTCATACACCACCTTCACCTCACATGGCGTCTTTCCACCCTAAGGGTATGTATTGTTATTATCACCCATGTATAGATGACACTAAGAAACATTATGGATTTAAAACGAGTTTACTAGGACATAGTGAATCCCTAGGTGTTGATTTTTTGAATTTAGAGATGATAGAAGATTATTGAAATTAGAATCCAAAGAAGTTTCTTTTTTTGAAGAATGACTTAATTTACCCGTTAGGCCAAAAGAATTAGAAAATTGTAGGATTAAAAAACACACCATTTGGAGCATATAATTCAACAGCTAGTTTTTCAACATAAGGCTCTTTCTTACCATAATGGTGTGTACCGTTACTGTCACACACACATGACCTTAAGTGTAGGGGAACCTTCCCGTTTAACTGTTAAATAAGGGTAGAGTCAGGCTCGTGACTCGAACAAAAATAAGCGCTTATTGGGAGGCAACCTAATCTTTTATTTTTATGCATTTTAGGAGTGTCATGCGTTTTATTCTTTATTATTTGTTTCTTATGTGTTTGATATATGTGATCCTGCTTTGTTTTATATTTAACCTCGTCTTACTTATAATCAAATGTATTTTGCATAAAATAAGTGTATAGGAGAAAATATCCGGTTTATAAGAACCAATTTCAAACATGAAGAATAAATAACTGTAGACTAATTCGCATTTTATGTTTTTATTGTTTGTTTTGAGTTATATGTTTGTACTTGATGCATAAATTGTTTTGAATAATTTATTACACGTTTTAAATTTATAAAACTCGTTTATCGATGTCTACACGCACTAACGGGCAGAGAACCCGGTCGTATGTAGTGCAGGACTTGGTAAATCCGAGGTCGTCCCAAGAGCTAAGTTGTATTAGTTTTAATTTGAAATGTATCACAGGTTTGAAAATGGTTTTGAATTGATTTGAAATATTGACAGGAAAATAAATGCGAGAAGTAAATAAAATGAGAACAGTCAGGGAGAAAAGTGTGATAACCTAGTTATTTTATTACTAATTCTATGACATGTTTCTTAGTGAAATGTCTAGATATTATTTTATTAGTGGTTCTAATATCAGCAGACCCGAATTGGCATTTGAAGTATGTCATATACTTCCTGTGATCCCAATTCTCCTAAAGTCACGAAGGTAGGGCATCCAAGTTATAGTAATTAAACCCCAACTATCCTAAAGACCTGTCTATAACTGTGACAATCCACATTTTCAGATCATTTTACGTCAATAAACTCAAAACTATTTACTTTGAACATTTACGTGTTTACTTTTAATT
>BQNB010122106.1:0-20341 GCA_026074375.1 Tanacetum coccineum
TTGTCTCAGGTAATTAAGCAGTATAAGGCACAGAGTGGCATGGACTTGAAGACGTCCAAACTTGTTATCATTTAAACTTTACATTTTCAATGTATTTTGGGACCTCCTTTTGTAAAACTCTGACATATTATTGAATGATAACTTAATTTTCCAAAACGTCTCTTTTGAGTCATTTTCTATGATTATGACTGTTGATTCATGAAGTAATACCCCCAATTTAGCTTCCGCTGCTATGTTGAAATATCGGGGTGTTACAGATTGGTATCAGAGCTCATGAGTTATAGAGAACAAGGTTAAAACCTAAACTATAACTATTTTCCATCTAAGAAAGTCTTCTGTGCCACTACATTTCTTGAATAGTATGTAAAGAGATTTGTTTAACAAATGATACATAACTATTAATTAAATATAAATAACTTATGTTATTTTCCACTGGATTGTTATAGAGTTATGTCTACATCCACCCACCCTATTATCGTCCTATCTAATTCTGATGTTGAGGATGCTTTTTCCTCTACAACCACTCCTGACTATACCCCGGCTTCACCGGACTATTCCCCAGCCACACCAGGAAACACCTCTTTTGACCCTTTAGTAGATCCATTTGAGGATCATTCAGCCCCCCTAGCTATCTCACCTTTCTACGATGATCCGTATATGAAGGTCATGCAAGCATATAATGCTACTAGTAATGAATCATCTATTCTACTACCACAAGCTCCTATTGCTCCACCAACTGTTTTGCCTTCATCTCTAGTGTTACCACCATCACCACTATTTGATCCCCGAGATTTCTTTCTTCCCGAAGAGATTTTGCCACCTCAAGAAACAAGCTTGTTTCCTATCATCCTCCTCTACTGATTCTTCTGCCCCACTTTAGGTATTTAAGACTTGAGAGAGTTCTCATGTATCGCGTCTGGACACCATGAGGAACATAATAGATGCTATTTTAAATCACTTAGATGAGCTCCCTCTTGAGCGCAGTCAAGACACAAGAAGATATGAAAGAAGGTTCTATGTAATTTCGAGTAATCCATACAGCGATTATGTTTTGAACCAACTAGAGACCGAACTTCAAGAAGCCCGTACCCAGATTGCTGGATTTCAGAGAAAGTAAATGGGGCATGACGATGAGATTGTTCTTGCTCGTGTCAGAATTTCTACTCTAGAATTGCTCATCGAGGATATCCAGGTTCGCCACCGATCAGATATGAAGAGTCTTCCGGAGATGATCCATGACCAAGAACCAAAGGGAGGACCACCAACACTAGACTAGATCCTTGTCCATTTACACTTTGGGTTTAGAATCCAACCACAGATTGTGCATAAATATCTACACTTGTCAAATTTTGTTTGTAAAATATTAGACAAAGTTATTTATTACATAAATGCAACGTAGGGGTGGGGAGGGGGCGGGTGGGAGTGGTGAGGGTGTGGGTGAAAAAAAGATATAAAAAATTTAATAAATGAAAAAGATAAAAAAAATAAAAAACAATGAAAATTATAAAAATTTCCATTTATACCCTTGTTTTATCATGATTTAGATTTAGGTACCGTGGTAACCGATCCTATGTCCTGTAATTACGATACTTATATCTTTATGTATCCGGGATTACTATGGTTCTCACCATCAGGTTTTTTTTCAAACCTTTATACCCAGGTATCATGGATATGATTAATGATCAAGACATTGAGCATATGATCCCCCCTACACCACTTAGAGACACTAAGCCTCCTGTTGGATCACCCATATCATTATCTCCGTCTTCATCAGTAGGATCTTCATCACCGGTTAGGTCAACTACACCACCATCAGACTATCCCTTTGATGTGTCTATCTTTGCGGAGTTAGATAACTCGTTATGGATCATACCGCGACTACTGGGAAGTAAACCAGTCCCCGAGAAACCTAATGAGCTAGATGCTTGTTAGAGTATCCATCTCTGGAAGTCTTAGATTCTAAAGTTTTCCATTATATTCTGCAATGTCATATTAAAGGAGGTGTACTTCTTTGTTAAGACTTGTATCAAATAAGTATCTATGTGAAATGATTTCAATATCACTATGTATGAAATTTTTTGACAATGACTTATGATATGACTAAATCATTGTATGAATTCTTATTTTGTGTTGTCTTATAAATGTTGATAGAATGGCTCCCAAGAGGACATCAACATCTGCAGCACCAGCCATGACTCAGGCTGTTATCAGGAAACTAGCTGCTGATAGTGTTGCTGCAGCTCTGGAAGCACAAGCTGCTACCATGGCAAATACTGACAATACCAATAGGAACACCCGAAAAGAAACCCGTAGCAAGAAATTAACTACAAAGATTTTTATGAGCTGCCAATCTTTCATTTCAAAGGTACAGAAGGGCTTTGGTTCACAACCGTTGTTTTTGAACAACTAAATAGGTATTTTCTCGAGAAACTGTAACCGAGGACTGCAAAGTAAATTTTCTACTGTAATTTAACTGAAGAAGCTTTGTCCTGGTGGAATTCATTCGCCTAGCCTATTGGAATAGAGGAAGCTTACAAAATTTCCTGGTCCGAATTTAAAAATCTCTTAATAAAGAAGTATTGTCCTAGAACCGAGGTCAACAAAATGGAAGATGAATTTTACAAGCTGGCTATAAAAGGGAATGACCTTAAGACTTACATTAGAAGATTCCAGAAATTGGCAATCTTATGTCCAACTATGGTACCAAATTCTGAGAAACTTATGGAAGTCTTCATCAGGGGATTACCCAAAAGTATTAAAGGAAATGTTACCGCTTCAAAGCCTCAAACTTTGGAGGAATCCATTACCATAACCCAGAGGTTAAAAGATCAGGAAACAAAGCATAATTATGTGTAAGGAACCAATGATCACAAACAAAAGTTTGATAATAGAAGAACCATCGCCAACAACAACTACCAAAACAACCGTAACAACAACAACAACAACCACGACAATGATCACCTTCAACAACAAAATAGAAGGAAAAAACCATCAAGGCTTATGCTGCCACCCCAACTGAAAATAGTAGGTATGCTGGAAACATTCCTTTGTGTAAAAGATGTATCCTGCATCATACAGGACCTTGCACTGTCAAGTTTCAGACTTGCTAGAAGGTAGGTCACAAGACCAGGAAATGCAAGAACAAGGGGCCAGCTACTGGAAGTAACCTGCAACCAGTATCAGTGACTTGTCATACCTGTAAGGAGAAAGGACATTATAAAAATCAATGCCCAAAAGCAAACAACAGTGCATATGGGAGAGCATACATGTTGAGGGACAAGAATGTTCACCAAGATCCGAACATAGTAACTGGTGCGTTCCTCCTAAACCAACATCTAGCTAGAGTATTATTTGATTCAGGAGCCGATAAAAGTTTCGTATCCATATCTCTTGCTTCTATGCTTAATATCCCACCAATTACACTAGATACCACCTACGACATTGAAATGGCCGATGGAAACCTAGTAGGCACTAATACCGTTATCCAGGGTTGCACTCTGATTTTGCTAAACCAACCTTTCGAAATTGATCTCATGCCGATTAAACTCGGTAGTTTCGACGTCGTCATTGGTATGGATTGGTTATCCAAGTATCATGCTAGAATTATCTGTGACGAAAAAATCGTCCACATCCCCATCGACGGTGAAACTTTGATCATTCGAGGTGATCAAAGTAAAACCCGACTAAGTCTCATATCCTGTATTAAAACCAAAAAGTATATATCCAGGGGATGTCAAATTTTCGTAGCCCAAGTAATGGAGAAGAAGTCAGACGAAAAACGACTAGAAGATATACCAGTAGTCAGAGAATTTCTAGAAGTTTTTCCTGAAGACCTACCCGGCCTTCCTCCGGTTCGCCAAGTAGAATTCCAAATCGATTTAATTCCAGGAGCGGCACCAGTAGCCCGAGCACCTTACAGATTAGCTCCTTCAGAAATGCAGGAACTATCTGACCAACTACAAGAGTTAGCAGACCGAGGTTTTATCCGACCAAGTACTTCGCCTTGGGGAGCTCCTGTCTTATTTGTTAAAAAGAAAGACGGATCTTTCAGAATGTGTATCGATTATCGGGAGTTGAATAAACTCACCGTAAAGAATCGTTACCCATTACCCAGGATCGATGATTTATTCGACCAGCTTTAAGGTTCGAGTACTCCTCAAAGATTGACTTGGAGATCAGGCTATCACCACTGAGACTCAGGATGAAGATATCCCCAAATGCTTTCACAAACACGATACAGCCAACTACGAATTCCATGTAATGCCATTTGGTTTAACCAACGCGCCTGCTGTGTTCATGGTCCTCATGAACCGTGTGTACAAACCATACTTGGATAAATTTGTGATAGAGTTCATTGATGATATTCTTATCTACTCTCATGACAAAGAAGAACACGAAGATCACCTAAGAATAATCCTTGAACTACTTAAAAAGGAGAAATTATATGCCAAGATCTCCAAAGTGATTCTGATCAGTATGTGCAATTTTCTCAGGCACTGATTAATAGCCAAGGAATTCACGTTGACCCCGTCAAGATTAAAGCAGTCAATGATTGGGCATCTCCTACCACACCCACAGAGATACGCCAACCGGCTACTACCGGAGATTCATCGAGGGTTTTTTGAAGATTGCAAAGTCTTTGACTGAATTAACCCAGAAAAACAAGAAGTATATCTGGGGAGAAAACCAAGAGTCAGCCTTCTAACTGCTAAAACAAAAATTATGTGAAGCTCCAATATTAGCATTACCAGAAGGAAACGATGACTTATCTATACTGTGAATGCATCACTACCCAAGGTTCTGGGAGCGTTGGTGTTAATGCAAAAAGAAAAAGTTATTGCATATGCATCCTGACAACTCAAGCCTCGTGAAGAGAACTATACCACACACGATCTTGAATTAGGAGCAGTAGTGTTCGCTCTTAAAATTTAGAGACACTATCTATATGGCACAAAGTGTATTGTGTTCACTGATCATAAAAGCCTTCAACATATCCTTGATCAGAAAGAATTGAACATGAGACAACGCCGTTGGTTAGAATTGCTGGCAGATTACGATTGTGAGATTCGTTACCATCATCCAGACTATAAATCCATAAATACTTCCAAACCAATCTGGGAAAATGAATGTTGTAACAGATGCCTTAAGCCAGAAGGAATGAATCAAACCACTCCGAGTCAGGGCATTAGTCATGACTCTTCACCCAAAATTACCATCACAAATCCTCGAAGCCCAAAATGAGGCGATCAAAGAAAGACACACAAACTGAGAACCTACGATGAATGACAAAGCATTTACAGTACGTACCTAATGGAACCGGTTGTATCAAGAAGCCGAAGTTGGTTACCACTCTGTAATTTTTGGGGACTTTATCAGCCATGAAATCCCATAAATCAAAGTATTCCATCCACCAGGTTCCTGACAAGATGTACAGGCTCCTACATAAACTCTATTGGTGGCCTAACATACGACGTATCATCGCCTGGGGAACATAAAAATGTTTGGCAAGTTTTAACATGCTCTAGAGTTAAAGCAAATGTCAGAAGCCATCCGGATTACTGATACAACTAGAGATTCATACATGGAAATAGGAAAGAATAACAATTGACTTCGTTACAAAACTACCCAAACACATCATACACATGATACAATTGAGTCATTGTAGACCGCCGTACCAAATCAGTACATTTTATCCCACTAGGTGCGACAGATAGTATGGAAACCGTACAGTTTATATAATGGAGAAATAGTTCACGCCAGTAGTACCGATATCCATCATATCAGATCGTGACAGTCATTTCACATCCAGATTTTGGCAGTTAATGCAAAGTTCTTTGGGTACTCAATTAGACATGAGTACGGCATATCATCCCGAGACTGATGGACAAAGTGAAAGAACCATCCAAACACTTAAAGACATGCTTCGAGCCTGTGTATAGAAAAAAAAAATTTTCTGAAAAGGATGGGAAACACTTACCACTGTAGAATTATCTTACAATAACACTATCATGCAGTATTAAGGCACACCATATGAGCACTTATGTACGAAAGTGCCGATCACCTGTCTACTGGGCCAAAGTTAGAGATGTTCAACTCACATGACCAGAGATAATTCATGAAACCACTAAAAAGATAGTACAAATTCGACAACGCTTGCAAGATGCAAGAGATCGGCAAAGGAGTTACGCCAATGTAAGGCGACAACCTTTGGAATTCCAAGTTAGAGATCGTGTTATTTAAAGTGTCCAACTCAAAAGGTTCATCCGATTCGAAACGAGAAAGCTAACCCCCGGTACATTGGAACCATTTAAGATCCTTAACAGGGACGGCCCAGTGCATACCACTGACTTCCTTGAAGAACTTAGTAATGTTCATAGTACCTTCTACGTTTCTAATCTAAAGAAATGCCTATCCAATGAATCCCTCATCATCCTAATGAAAGAAATTCGACTTGATGACAAACTCAACTTTGTGGAAGAACCAATAGAGATTATGGATAGAGAAGTCAAGCAACTAAGACAAAGTGGTATCCCTATAGTCAAAGTAAGATGGAACTCTAACAGAGGGCCAAAATTTACATGGGAACGTAAAGATCAAATTCGTGCCAAGTATCCACATCTATGTCCAAACATCACTCCAACATCCAGACTAATATCCGGATGAGAATTTCTTTAAGGTTGGAGACATATCAACCCACAATTTTCCCTCAATGTAATTTCCATCTATTATATCAAATATAACCATTTTCACAGAAATATTTTTGTTTTATTCCATCCATTATGTAACATAACTTACATTTCTAAAGTAAACCACGTAACTACCAATGTCAATTCCATCAACAATTATATCAAGTGAACGTTATAATATGTCAAGCAATATGTTTTAATCTCCATTTTATACCACATACATTATCTATTTAACGTACCATCCAATACTTTATTTTAAAACAAACATTATACGTTAACGTTTATATCAAAACCCCGATTACATGTAATGTTTCCAAACAAAACAAATGTACAAACTAATAAGGCATGTGTACAAGTTACCAATGCATGAAATTCGAATACCTTTTCCCTCCAAAACCCTAGTACAACTCTTTAAAGCCCAATGTACAACCCGTTAATGCATGGAATTCAAACTTAACTAAATTCCCTCCAAAAACTATAGGCATTTCATACCACCATTCTAGCACGGGTTACAAGCTTCTTGAGTACTACAATTGAACTACATTTTCCCTCCAATACTATCCTAGCTCGTCCTAAACTAAAAACCTAACCCAAAAACCCTAAATAACCCCTACCCTCAAACTATTTTTCAAACCTAAGTCTAAACCAGCAACCACCCTTTCAGCAAAACCACCATCCGCCACCTCACCACACCGTAGTCACACCTGCAACTTGCACCCCCAAGCAAACCAACCTCGTTACCCTCCTGGTTTTAGCCAAGCCCTCTCCACCTCCTAACACCTCTCCAAGCTACATACTAGCTTCTAATAGTCACTAGCTATAACCTTGGCCATAACTTCTTCCTAACTTGGCCAACACTCTAAGTTTCGGACCCTATATATACACGCATACATGCATACTTTCCTAACTCACCATCTAAACTAAATACTACCTTAAATGATGACCTAGCCAAGTCTTAGAATAGATGAAAAGTAAAAAGTTTTAACAAGTAGAAGCCAAGGTTTAAGGAAGAACAAGAGGTTCTTGATTCATCTCTAAGTTTTTGAACCATATCAACCATTTTCGAACCATTTAAGCTATTGTAAGTCCTATCACTTGTTCTATAAGCTCTTGATATGTTTTAAATCCTTATAACTTTGTTAACCATTTTGTCAACTTAACCTTTAAAAACTCCTAAACCTAACCGAACCCTAAATCAACTCATTTTGAAACCCTAATCCATTCAAACCCTAAAATAAGCTAGCCTAAGCTTATTCTAGTCTTAATAAGCTCTAAACCATCTCTTATAATCTTATGAAATAAGTCCTTAAACCCTAAGCTACACGTTTATTTTTCCTAAAACAAACGCACCTTTAAAAACCCTAAAAACCCTTTTTCGAAAACCCTATATGCTATAAGCTATAAGCTGGCCTTATAAGCTATTCCTATAAGCTCCTTTATCATTTTAATGAGCTTAGAATCGAACCCTAAAAGCTAGAACCCATCTGGTTAAAATTTTAAAACCAAACGCACCCATTTTGAGATTTCGAGCTCATAAGCTCATTTCATAAGCTTTAAGCTTATAAAACCAACTTATTATGATAAGCATATGCTAAATAATATTATGAGACTTTTTTGCAAAATTCTAAAGATTACAGGTTTTAAATCTTTTAAAAATTATGTATAAAGAGTTTAAATTGTAGATTAATATATACCAAGGGTATATATTGCCATTTTTGAATTTTTAAGGGTATAAAATGTAATATTTTTATATTTAATTATAAAAATATATTTAAACATTATCGACTTGAGATTTATAAAACCCGACACCATTTATCGTTCAATTATCGATCGAACATGTAAAAATAATAGTATATAATTAACATCTCATCGATGCATATCAACCCACTACGTTTGAAGAAACTTAAAAAGATAAAATCTATCAATTTAACTATACTATCACTTACTAGGGATTGTTTTTTTTTTATTTCATTAGGCTTCATTTGGTAACGTTTTGACATAGCTGGATTTACGATTTAAAGTGTCCTAGCTCCTCAAACGTTTACTACATGACCTCTGGATTATGATAGCCCGAACAGTGATACGATATTTTCACAAATTAATAAACCAAATTTATAATTTACGTAAACTTTTATGAAATAAAGTTTTAAAATATAAACAATCGAACTAAGACTTGATATATTACCCCAGGTTGCGTGGCAAAGCCGTTTATTTCCATTTGATTTACTTTTGCCATCAATCAAATTTATCTGTTAAGGTGAGGTCACAGTCCCACCTCTATATGTTTTCCAAACTCTGTGGGGAGATACATGCTATAAACCATGAATACAAGTATTTTCCAAATGTATGCTATACTGATATGTTATTGCCTAAGTTACCTTTACTGCCAATATCTTTACATTATGAACCATTAATCACTTGTGTGTGAACGCGAATATTGTGGATAGATCTATTGGGATTGACAAATCCCGTTTGTGTTTACCTATACATGAGGTAACCAAACGTACTATATTTGAGAATAATAGGTAACTTTGGCAAGTTACCTTTCCAAGAGGACATTTGTCCTCAATAATGTCATTGATATGATTTCCATTTTAACGTTTTGGTGTCATGAGCTTAGAGCAATAACATTGTTTTCTATGATAATTTTATTCATTGCAATTATTACCTGTTACATAAACTTGTATTCAACCATTATATTTCTAACACTATGAATTTCACTCAACCTTTGTGTTGATCCTTTTAAGCATGTTTATCTCAGGTAATTAAGCAGTTTAAGGCACGGAGTGGCATGGACTTGAAGACGTCCAAACTTGTTATCATTCAACCGTTATGTTTTAAATGTATTTTGGGACCTCTTTTTGTAAAACTCTGATATATTATTGAATGATAACTAAGTTTTCCAAAACGTCTATTTTGAGTCATTTTCTATGATTATGACTGTTGATTCATGAAGTAATACCCCTAATTTAGCTTTCGCTGCTATGTGAATTATTGGGGTGTTATAGAAGACGTTCAAGCCAGTTGCTAGCTTGATCGCGAAGGGAAGATTGAATTAAATTTTTGATCCCACTTGAATAGATCTTGCTTAGCTTGTAAAAAGGCATAGTTGTATTGAATAAATCCAAGAAAACTATAGTAGAAACTTTGATTGAATATATCAAAGATTATGCGAATCTAGTCCTATGATACTAAGAAGAACAAGCAAATAACAAGTGATAAAACAAATTATATAGATACCACTTTAAGCCTCAAGATATTAATACAACCACCTTGATAGTGTTAGGGTTATACAAACCTAAAGCCTAATAAATGAACTTAATATTGAAAAATAAGAGATATGAAACTAACATGCCCTAAGGGCCTCCTTTTTATACACAAGGAACCCTAAGGGGCTTACAACGCATTTACTACTCATACATATCCATTCCTAAATGAATTTCATACATATCTCATAGCATTACTAAACCAACTGAACATACTAACTAAGTGAGACATCAGAAAACTCTTCTAGCAGTGTACCATTTGAGTATTGACAGTTACTAATACAACACTAGCAGTAGTAATGACTTAGAACTTTTTATTCAATCTTGAGCAACAACAGTAACTCCAACCAGCAGTTGTAACTTGAACCAGCAATAGTAACAATTAAGAATTCTTTTATTCCTAACAATCCTCCCCTAAACTTGATATTCATCATATTAATCATCAAGTTTCTTTAATAAAATCTTCTTGAACCTCAAGAGGATGTATCCAAACATTTCAAGGATTATTGAGCTGTTTTGTGATGAGCTTCAAAAGCTGATAACATGTTTCATTCTAGTAGTCAGCTTGCAGCTTCCTATTCAGCATTTCAGTGATGGTAGTAAGTGAAAGGGGATATCTTTTTCTCTACAAGCATATAGATGTGCATGTTTTTAAACCTCACAAATCAAGAATCATATAGCTTCTAAATCAGTATCTTTTGTCCTTTTAGATTCCTCCATATATTATCTTCTACATCAGGTTTAAACATAACTTTTAAATTACCCCATAAAACCCTTTCATATGCTTCCTCAGGCCTTGTATACCCATGCTTAGTCTTAACCAACTTCCACAAATTTTCCAAATCTTCTCTGTCAAATTCTTTGATCAGTTAACTAAATAATGTGTATGTCTTGGTACTTCCATTAGCTCTTATTATTTCATAGGATCCTTGCCTTCCTGCTCTATGAATCTGAAAACCTACAATGGGTGCAGGCTTGATAGCTAAAGGTATAGCATGAACTACAAATTCTTCATATGGAACAATCTCAAAGCATTGTTTCAAATCTTCTCTCTCTTTATCATCATCTACCTTTTGCCTTTTAGAAGACTCTTGTTCTAGCTCATATCCTGCTCTCTTTGAACTGCTTTCTTCTCTTGTTTCTTTGCCTTTCACCAACTCTGCATCCATGTCTACAAATATATTCACTCTTTTCATTTCTTTCTCAAACAACATCTGAATCTCCTAAAAGCTTTTATTCTTCAATTGAGTGTGCTTGTATCCAGCCATGTTTTTTAGATAAGTAGACATTATGTTTCTCTTTTGAGTTTTAGTTGGTGGTTTTCTTCTTTGTTCTTCTGCTCTAAGTTTTGCAAAATGTTTCTTCCTTTTATCTATAAGCTCCACAAATAATCTTGACCTTTCTTCAATAGATATCTCTCCTTGCTTTGCCTGTAATTTTACAGCTAACTCATAGTGTGCATCCATCATAGCTTGAACATCATCTCATTCAACAATGTTTACAGCTTTACTAGCTTCTTCTTCTCTTTCTCTTTCAAGCCTGTCTTCTTCATCTAACTCTGCTGGAAGTCTCTGAGCTACATCAGCATCATATTCAATTTGATCTTTGCCCTTTACTTTTACTAGTTTCTTAAGCACTTGCATGATGCCTTTTCCTTTATCTTTTGCTGGAATCTGAGATTAAGGTCTTGATGTTGTTGTTGGTTCACTTGGCTCTTTAAACATAACTCCTTTATCTTTTTGTGATCTTGAAGAACTACTTTTGATCTTCATTAAGGTTTCAGCCAAAGTGATATCATCGGTGATTGAATCATCAACTAGTCTTATAGGGCTAGCAGTACTAACATCCACATCAGATTGTATACTGGCAGTTGTAACTTTAGCAGTACTAATATCATAACCATACCTCCCCTGAGTCTTTGTATCCTCTTAAAACCATGAAATCCCTTCATCTTGGTCAATTTCATTCCTCCCCTGTTTAGATGCATCCTCCTGATCACTCAAACTCTTTTCAGTAGAAGACTCTATCCTGACTTTGAATAATCTCCTCTTGAGTTGTGGAGTTCTTGACTTTTTCTTCTTTTCCAACTTCTTAACTCTCTTCTTTAGATTAGTAATTTCTAAATCCTGAGCAGTCTTTATATTTTCTAAGGTAAGAACTCTTTCAAATAATTTTGTATAAAGGTCTATCAATTCCTATAGTTCATCTGTCCTCCCCACTTCCAGGTGTGTTAACTCCTGAGAGAGGTGGATGATTGGACTGTTTAGACAACCTCACAAACCTAGTTTGAGCAGGTCTATCCCCTAATATGGTATCTTGGCGCCTGGGACTACCACCTGAGCCAATTCCCCGAGGAAAAGGATCATTAGGTATTGTCCGTGATGGGTTCCCTAGTGATGTTACCAACTGCCCAACCTGCATCTAACTATAGCATATGACACCCTTTCCACATTGTCTCCCCTCTCCTCATAGACAGTCTCATCTGCTACAAGTGTAGTAGGTCTACTAGACTGAGATATCTCAATGGCCTTTCTTTTGGTTTTCCTATGTTTTTGGATCTGTTTTGGGGTGTGATGATGATGCAACAATAGGGATTGTACAACATAGATGTAAAGCATAGTAGGATGTGGTTGGGATTCAGTGGGTTGTCTACCTTCACCCTCCACGTGCTTTTGATTGTATCAACATATAGCAAACAACGGTGTCACGGCCTTGAAAAAACTCTTTTCCTTGCTTCTCATGTTTGCAAAAACCTTTTTAGTATGAGAAGGTGTATCATATTCATCATTAAAAACTGCTGCAAGATTTTCAATTTGATTGTTCAAAAATAGTTGTAAAAACCTTGGATACATTAAAAACTTTTTAGAATTAGGATCCAAGTTTCTCAACATACCATAAAAAATGAATTTAGAAAAATTAAACTTCTGTTTCTTAGCCAAACATATAACTAATGCTATATTAGTACCAAATGCATTCCAAGTATTTGATTTAGAACTTAAACATTGTAAGATGATATGAATGAGATACTTCCATTGAGGGGAAAAGAAAGGTTTTAGAAAAGTTAGTTTATCAGAAAGCTTTTCATATCCCATCAATTGAAGGTTTTCAAAAATCTCAGTGTTTGTAAGACAAGTAATACCATCCTCATCATCAAAGTAAAGATCTTTCCTCATAGATGATTCTGTTATTACTATAGTCTTGCCATCAACTTTGGCACGTATTTGTGTTTCATTATTGACTGTTTTGATCTTTGCAGTAGACCAAAACTACTCAATATATGACACATAGACAGTTAGACTTACAGTTAGTACGTACCTGATAGGACTAGCATTAAGAAAATCACTATCGCTCAAAATCACATGTGTCTTCTGAGTTCCAAGTATCCACAATTATGAGAAAGCACAAAAAGTTAAGTCCGCCATGATGATAATAGTGAATGTCGATGATATAAATCGAGTTAGGGTAGTAGAATTAAGAACTTGAGAGTGTTTTAGAGTGATTCTTTTATGAACGAAAACTGTTATAGGAATTAAGAAAATTCCATAAAGTGAAGTAACCAACTATTTACCAAAGACACCTCACAGTTTATATCCCCAACAGTGAATGAAGTCACACTAACTTGGTCCAGCAGCATTACCTTTTTGCCTGGCAGCACTAACTTTTCACCCCACAACATAAGTTATTCCAGCACACTAACTCTGAGTTACCAGTAATAAACCCGAATTTAGTCAAATATATTTCAACCCTTCCTATCATCAATCTTACCAAATACACCTCATAGATTAAGAATTTCCAATGCTACAGTCAAAAATAGAAAACACTAACATCAAGTGCTTTTGTGAGTAAGTCGCAACATTATAGATCATGGAATCTTGATCACTAATTAATTCTTCTCATATGAATCCCTGATTAATGAAGTCTAATCTTAATATGCTTAGTCTTTGAGTAAAATACGGGATTCTTAACTATGCAGATGGTGCTTTCATTGTCAATGAAAATCTTGGTATTCATGAAGTTGTATCCATAATCCAGCATTTGATTTTTGTTGGGAATTATAGATTTGATGAGACAAAAGAACAAAAGAATGAAACAAGAAGGACTTAATCGACAAATTGGAAATCTACAAAAGAATAATTTACTACAAAGTAATGCTTGGAAAGTACAAGATGTAACTTAAACGTGTGGAATAATCTTAATGTAATGTCATTAATGTGTTTTATTAGAATTCCTTTGTAACGTCTTATGGTCTCTATTATATAAAGAGACATAGACTTATAGGTTTTATATCCATAGAAACATCGACTGATGAGAGTCGAATAGTAAAGGTGTGTGTGTGTGTACACCATAGTTAGTTAGTTAGTTAGTACACCATAGTATTGGTGAAATGCCCCAAGTTAAATTTTTGGGTAATATAAAACTTTCAATATAGAAATCCTTGTTGATATATTGCTTTCTACTATTCCGCGACGTTTCAATATTAACAGAAAACGATCCTAGATGAGCATAAAACATTTCAACATGTGGTAACAGAGCCATGGGGCTCTTTGAATCTTAGGTCTTACAAGTATTTTGAAGAAACCCAATACCATGGGCTGCTCGTCAGTTTGGTTGAATATATTCGATCTTTGTTCATCAATAGTATCGATTGCATAAGACCAGCATGTGTGATTGGTTATCATGGTTACAGTTTGGGTAACATGATCTTTATAAAGAATGAAGGTACTGCTCAAGTTCATAAAGGTACTACTCGAGTTCTTGAAGGTACTGCTCGAAGGTACTGTTCGAAGGTACTTCTCATTCATTGTTCAAGGTACTTCTCTCTATATTAAAGTACTGCTCGCTGAAAGATCAAAGTACCGCTGCTGTTTGTGAAAGTACCGCTAGTGTTATCTGATATCTTAGAACGTACTTCTTTCTTTATTAGATATCGGGCAATACATGAAATTTTGTTTTTGATGGATTTGGATCGAATGCTTCGTTTAGGGAAGTAACGGATTGATGTTAAATGTTCTTAACCATGTAAAAGCTCATTTTGGAGACTTATTTGATGTTGTAGTTGAGTTTCACAGATGCGTGTTCTTATCATATCTTAAAGTCATGTTTATAGCAGGACATTGACTTTAAAGATAACTTGTTCGTGCTTACAATGGTGTGACGAAGACTTGTCAAAATCTAGCAAAGGTGTGTGATTTTTCTTATGGTGCTCAATGCTCACATTTGCTATCACTTAGTATGTGTCTCATAGAAGATGAGGTTTTTGTCAAGAGGTTGCGGTCTACTTATATTTCACAGATTTATTTATAAGTTCGACGTCACGTGGATAGTGCAAGACATAAGACACAAGTTTGGGAGATTCTACTTCTTCATCAAATTCGTTATACTCAGTTTTCTTCATCAGTGATCACTACATAGAGCCTACAGAGTTCGAGATTCAAGAGATGGTAAACATATTGGTTTCAGGGGAAGCTTATTGATTAAATGTTTAACCATCTACATGCACCACTTGAGGGGACGTGTTTACAAGTTGCATATCTACAAGAAGACCCCTATTGGATGATTACAAAAAGGGGAAGAAGACTACAGAGATATGATTTGCAGCTTATTATGTGTGGTGACATAGTCAAGGATTCTAATTCTTATCTTAAGTCAAGGGGAAGCATTGAAGATTTTGTTTCATTCAGGGAGATGATTACATCTCAACTTCAGGGGAAGCTTTGGCTTTATGATGAAGTTCGTACGAGACTTTGTTTGTTTTGTCATCATCAAATAGGGGAAGATTGTTGGGATTCTTGATTTGATGAGACAAAGTGAATAAAAGAATGAAACAAGATGGAAACAAGAAGGACCAAAATTGTCATCATGAAGTTCTACAAGATGTAGAAGAAAATAAAGATTTGGTCAAAATAAGATAAGAATGAATATTAATGAGAAGATAATTAATTGATTCTCTCATTAATATATTAATTAGTTTCCTTGTAAGCCTAGGACTCCTTATGCTATAAAAGGAGGTCCAGGCATTTAGAAAAAGACATCCATCCATAGCATAGTCGACTGATGAGAGTCGAATAGTAAATGTGTGTGTGTACACGTTTAGTTAGTAGTTAGTAGTTAGTAGCCCCAGATTATAGTTGGGATAATAGGGAAATCGTTTAATAAAGAAAACCTTGTGATAACATTGATTGTGTTCTTATAATTCCGCTGTGCATATTCAATCATTGTTATTGTTCATCCTAGATATATAAAGATCTAACCCATCTTGAGCTTAAATGATTCTTATCAAATTTCCACGAGAAGAACTGCACGACACACGATTTAGAGTTGGGAGATGTGGTGTTCGCTCTCAAGATGTGGAGACATTATTTGTACGGCACGAAGTGCGTTGTGTTCACTGATCATAAGAGTTTGCCACATATTCTAGATTAAAAAAGAGTTAAACATGAGACAATGTAGATGGTTAAAGTTGTTGAGTGATTACGATTGTGAGATTCATTATCATCCAAGAAAAGCGAACATGGTGGCGGATGCCTTGATCCGAAAGGAACGAATTAAGCCACTATGAGTTTGAGCTTTGATTATCATGGTTGGTTTGAATCTTCCTATGGAAATTCTGAAGGCTTAAAATGAGGCAAGAAAGGAGGATAATTATGGAACTGAGGATTTGTGTGGTATGATTAAGAAGCTAGATCCGCATGCTGATGGAACATTATGTTTGAATAGAAGGAGTTGTATACCTAACCTTGGTAATTTAAGAGGAGTGATTATGCATGAGTCGCATAAGTCAAAATATTCAATACATCCTGGATTGGACAAGATGTAGCAAGATTTAAAGAAGCTGTATTGGTGGCCGAATATGAAGGCTGAGATTGCCACCTATGTCGGTAAGTGTTTGACATGTGCTAAGATCAAGGCTGAATACCAAAAACCATCCAGTCTATTGGTTCAACCTGTGATCCTAGTATGGAAGTGGGAGAACATTAATATGGATTTCGTTACTAAGTTTCTAAAGACGTCAACTGATCAGGATACAATTTGGGTAATTGTTGACCGACTCACAAAATCCGCTCATTTCTTGCTAATGAAGGAAAATGACTCAATGGAGAAGTTGACCAGACAATACTTGAGGGAACTTGTCTCAAATCATGGTGTATCTTTCGATTATTTCTGACCAAGATGGTAGATTTACATCTCAATTCTGAAAATCGCTAAACAAAGCCCTAGGTACTCAATTGGATATAAGTACGGCTTATCATCCGCAAACCAATGGTCAAAGTGAAAGGACCATCCAAACTTTGGAGGACATGCTGCGTGCTTGTGTGATTGATTTTGGGAAAGGTTAGGATAGACACCTACCTTTGGTGGAGTTTTCTTACAACAACAGTTATCATACTAGTATCAAAGCTACACCGTTCGAGGCTCTGTACGGTCGCAAGTGTCGATTACCCATTTGTTGGGCTGAGGTTGGAGACGCTCAGCTTACTGGCCCAGAAATTGTTCATGAAACAACTGAGAAAATCTTTTAGATCAAGAAGCGTATTCAAGCCGCTCGTGATAGGCAAAAGAGTTTAGCCGATAGGAATCGTAAGCCCATGGAGTTTCAAGTTGGAGATATGGTCATGTTGAAAGTGTCACCATGGAAAGGGGTGATACGTTTTGGCAAACGAGGAAAGTTGAACCTTCGTTATATTGGACCATTTAAGGTACTCGCTAAGGTTGGAACAGTTGCTTACAGACTTGAACTCCCAGATCAATTAAGTCGTGTTCATAGCACTTTCCATGTTTCTAATTTGAAGAAGTGTTACGCCGATGAACCGTTTGCTATTTCATTAGATGAAATTCAGATCGACGATAAGTTAAACATTATCGAGGAACCGGTCGAGATCATGGACCGCGAAGTGAAGCAGTTGAAACAAAAGTCGTATCCCTATTGTTAAGGTGCGTTGGAATTCAAGGCGAGGTCCTGAATTCACTTGGGAACGCGAAGACCAAATGAAGAAGAAATACCCTCATCTCTTCGCTAAACCTAAACCTACGTCTGAATCAACGTCTTAAGCTATGAGGACAAAGCTCTTCTAACGGGAAAAGGATGTCACACCCCATAAGTTTTAGGTCAATATTTTAATATATTCTGACCATTATTTGGAATTTTATCTGTTACATTTGAATTTAACCAAAAACCGAGAGGTTATCCCCGTAAATCTAAAAAACGTCATCGGACGCGTTTTGGCTCCGGATATTGATTAGTTCAGATATTATATGCATTATTTTATCCTTTTTAAGTGTTTTGTGGTTTACGATCACTTCTGATATTTATTTTTACGGTTTAGCGTGTTAATTACGTTTTTCGCGTTTTTGATCAAACGGAACCCCGGAAACCCGTAATCTTTTCGTGTAAACTCTAGTTATCGTTTGTCTTGAGTTTGGAAGTCAAAATTTCATGATGTTCCCTCCCCCTCTTGTGAATTCAGAGGACCAAGAAACCAAAACACAACAACAACTCTCAACATTAATTCATGAGGAATCTTTATGCATTAATTTGAAATGTTTGGACGCATTAGGCATGCAAGGTAGTGTGTAAGTGTTCTTGTCTTCATGCATGCAAAATTCGGACCACAAACCCACTAGCAAGAATCAAAGGCATTTGATTTAATTTCAAATGGCTAGTTGGTTAACCATAAACCCCTGGGCTTGTTGCGTCCGCACCTCACTAAACATACCTTTGGTGTATGTTGGTCACCTAGTCCCATTATTCCTTCCTTAATAAGTCTTGGATCTTAAAATATCTAGTTTGTCCCTATATAAGGCTTATCATATCACACATTAGGTATTCATTTCATTCCAACAAAGCCACCAAGAGATCTCATCTCTCTTTTTCTCCTCTCTTGGCCACGGACATCAACACACACATACACATTCCATATTTTTTATTTCTATCAAGATTTATACATTCCAAGATCATTTCTAATCATATCTAAGGGTGTTCCAAGGGTTTTATCATTGTTTTGAAGGTTTTCTAAAGATTTCAACAGTCAGGGTTTTGATATTTCAAGAGGGTTTTGCAAGATTATATGGGGTTTATAGATCTAAGGATTTTGGGGTAGATCTTGTGTGTTTCTTGACTCATCTTATTCTTTTAAGTGTTCTATCCCATCTCTTGTGATTTCTTTATGGTTCTTATGCAATATTAAGGCTTATGTGTTTATGGTTTTTGAAAATAAACAAGTTAATACATAAACTAGTATTGTTTTATGATTCTTTGATTTACAAAAGGTTTAGTTGTGAGTATGAGTGATCATGAGTGTTGTAACAATAGACATCTTAGGATTTGGTTAGTATTGATTGTGGTTTTGATGGCGAAACATTGGTTGGTTTAGTAGTGAACGGGACTAGGCTAGAATAGGCACTATTGTGAAGTTTGGAGGAGTTTTGCGAGCATTTGCGAAAAATATGGTTGCTGATCCGGTTTTGTTTTAAGGTTTTGGGCGACTTAAAAAATTTTCATTAGTCAAGAAAGTAGTTTTTAGAGAGCTTATTTCGTATAGATAGGTTTTCATATGTCGAACACTAAAAACGGATTTAAAATGGTCAAGTTATGGCGAAATGAATTTTGGAACACTTTTCAGAAAAATAATAAATGAAGTTGCTGATGTGAATAGTAAATTAGGTTTTCAGACACTTTCAGATATTTTTGAGGTTTTAAAACATTGACGAAACATATAAAAACATTAGCGTATTGATTGGAAACACTAGAAACATCATAAAGGATATTATGGAATGCCGAATGTTATAAAAGCGTAAGACTTCTAAAAATAGTAACTTTTAGTAACCCATGGCGTATTTTAATCATGAATATTTTGTCATCATAATGACACTATTTTTCTAACTAAGACACAAACACATATGGGTGCCTTCTTGATTGATAAGTTTACCACTTTTAGTTTCGTATATCATACCTTAGTCCTGTGGCGCGTAATTCCTTTAGGTGACGGCTAGGATTGTGTATCATCCTTCTCTTACGTGATTATCATTTGCTCATCGCTGTAAGGTGAGTTCATAGCCCCACTTTTTACTTATTTTGAATAAATGTTTTACAACTTTGGGGTGAGAAACATTGCTTGTTTTTAAACTTTGGACACAAGTGTTTTTAGTTATCATTTCCTGTTTACGTGTTGCCTAATTAGCTATTAGACCACTATCATGACCGAACCATCATGAACCATTAATTAGCTATGACTAATGAGATTGGTTAAGTAAGCGCGAATGCTATGAATAAATCAATTTGGGACTAATTATCCCTATCCGGGTAAGCAAGCACTTACTTGTTTCTGTGTCGATGAACAAACATTTATATTTCATGTCGGGAATTCATTGAGGTGTCTTGGTCAAACATCT
>BQNB010122107.1:0-15174 GCA_026074375.1 Tanacetum coccineum
TCCAAGAATATATGCAGCTTCACCTAAATCTTTCATAGCAAAACACCTTCCAAGGTAGGATTTTACATCTTGTAACATTGTAATGTTATTTCCCATGATCAATATGTCATCAACATACAAGATTAGGAAAGTGACATTACTCCCCCTAGCTTTAAGATATACACATGGCTCATTATGATTTTGAGTGAAACCAAATTTCTTTATGTCATCATCAAATCGTTTATTCCATTGCCTTGATGCTTGCTTAAGTTCATAAATGGAACGTTTCAGCTTGCATACTCGGTTGGGATATTTTGGATTGACAAAACCTTCAGGTTGCTCCATATAGACCTCTTCTGAGAGATGTCCATTGAGGAAGACAGTTTTGACATCCATTTGCCAAATCTCATAGTCATAATACACGGCTATAGCTATAAGAATCCTAATAGCTCTAATGTCTGCAACAAGAGAGAAGGTTTCTTCATAATCAACCCGGTAGGTTTGAGTGAAGTCCTTCGCTCCAAGACGAGCGTTAAAGGTGTGTACAGCTCTATCCATGTCGGTCTTCTTTTTAAAGATCCACTTGCTACCAATGGTTTTGCCATTAGGAGGAAGATTAACCAAGACCCAAACTTCGTTATCTTTCATGGAATTGCATTTCCACATTCATAGCATTCAGCCATTTATCAGACTCAGGGTCTAACAATGCAGCTTTATAGTTAGCGAGTTCACCAAGATCCCTTAACTCATGTTCCTCGACATCGATGTATAAGCACATACGATCTGGGGCATGTCGTATCCTTGTGGACCTACGAATGGGAATGATATCACTTTGAGGTTCATCTATTTCTAGATCATCCTCTTCATGATTTAAGCTAGTGTCTATAGAAGGATGCGTATATTCTTCTTGAATAATTTCAAGATCTTTTAAACTCCTACTTGCTTCTTGAGTTATAAGACTATTCTCTAGGAATTCAGCATTCCGAGCAACAAGTAATTTGTTCTTGGGTGGGTAGTAGAAAGAATAACCCATTGTTTCCTTTAGGTATCCTATAAAGATACACTTAATTGATCTGGGTTCTAACTTGTCAGGCTTGGTAAGAGTATCTCGCTTAACAAGTGCCTCACAACCCCAGAGTTTTAAGTAAGACAGCTTAGGGGCTTGCCCATGCCATACTTTGTATGGTGTCTTTTCAACCTTCTTAGTTGGAAGCAGATTGAGAATGCGTGTAGCAGTCTCAAGAGCATAATCTCAAAAGGACTTTGGAAGAGTTGTTTGACTCATCATGGAGCGAACCATATCTAGAAGGGTTCTGTTTTTCTTCTCCGACACACCATTGTGTTGTGGCATGTAAGGAGGAGTACGATGGGCGATAATCCCACGCTCCTTTAGATGATCCAAAAACTCTTGACTCATATACTCGCCTCCACGATCAGAACGTAGCGATTTTATGGTCTTCCCAAGTTGATTTTCTACTTCCTTTTGAAACACTTTGAAAGTTTCAAACACTTCATGTTTATGCTTTAATAAGTAAACATAACCATAACGACTAAAGTTGTCAGTAAAAGTGACGAAGTAGCTAGCTCCTTGCCTTGACACGGTTCTAAATGGGCCACATACATCGGTGTGTATTAGTCTAAGTAGATCTTTGGACCTTTCCACTTGATGTGTATAAGGTTTTTGTGTCATCTTTCCAGACATGCAAGAGACGCATTTTTCAAATGCCCTAAGGTCAGTTGAATTAAGAAGTCCATCATGTTGCAACTTCTCAATGCGTTTCTTGCTAATGTGTCCAAGACGACAGTGCCACAAGAGAGCCGAGTCTAAGTTTAACTTGGCTCTTTTGTTGCTTACAGCATACATAAACAATCAATTGCATTAGGATTAGACAAATCAATTTCAAAAATACCATCCCTTAGGACAGCACTAAAATGAACCAAATTATTCCTAGAAACTGAAATTGCATTATCCACGAAACGGTTAACATAACCATCGTCATACAATCTGGAAACTAAAATAATTCCTCTAGTAATAGAGGGAACATAATGACAATTGTTCAAAACAATAACTAATCTGCTGGGGAGACATAAATGATAAGTTCCAATTGCTTCAACCGCTGCACGCTGACCATTGCCCACGTACAAGCTTAGAGCTCTTGGTTTCAATTTCCTACTTCCCTTGAGACCCTGAGTTGTATTACAGATGTGAGTGCCACAACTAGTGTCATAAACCCAAAATTTATTAGGAAAAGTATAGAGTTTTATAGTGAAGATACTTGAACCGCTATCTCTTTGAGATAGCTTCTTGGTCTTCAACAACTCAGCTAAATATTAAGGACAATTCCTCTTCCAATGACCTGTATCACCGCATTGATGACAAATTAAGTACTTAGCTGGATTTTCCCTCTTTAGTGGAGGAGGGATCTTGGGTTTAGGAGCAAAAGCAAGCTTACTTTTCCCCTTCCCTTAATTTTGGCCCCTTGCAGCCACCTGCGGTTTCTTTTGCTTGTTATACTTTTTTTGGACTTTGCCTGCCCGAATTGCATGAAGTGCAGGATCTTTCTTGGTCAGAGTTTGCTCATGGAGCTTCAACATAGTATGAAACTCAGTAACCATCTTCCTCATGCTGTGCATATTGTAATTCTGCACAAAACTATCAAATTCCTTGGGCAGAGAGATCAAAATGAGACTCACTCCAAGGTTAAGAGACACAGGGTGGCCTAGGCACTCAAAATTGTCTATATAGCTCTTCATTTTGAGAACGTAAGAGCTAACAGACTGTCCTTCTTCCTGTTTGCAAGAGTGAAAGTCTCTCACAGTCTGAAGAAGTTCCTACTCTGCTTGTTGAGCAAACAAAGTTTTTAACTCCTGCAACATGTCATAAGCACTAAGATTTTCTAGATTTCGTTGGATATCTGGTTCCATAGTCATGAGCATGAGTCCAGCAATCTCTTTTGATATTTTAGAGCAACTTGTTAACCAGCTTGAGCTGGAACAAGAGCAGGAGGAATTGGCTGCTCTAGGTAATCCAACTTATCCTCAACTAATAGTACAATCCTAAGTTGTCTGTACCAGTCAATGAACTTGGGTCCAGTTAGTTTTTATTTCTCGAAGAAACCCCTAAAAACCGAATTGGTAACTACGGAGGTAGTCATCTACAATAAAAAAAGTTCAAATAATTAGTATTGTCGATAATTAAATTCTTAAAAGAATTAACTACCAAATTAATTACTAATAAGACTAAGATCCAACTTGATCTCCCACTTATTACCGGAGGTCTGACCAACGTATAAACAAGTAGGGCAAGAGGTAAGCGACGAGCGTTAATTGCATAGAAGGCAACTCTTAGTTTTATGAGACTTGTAACATTAGTAAATCTTATAGCAATGTCAAATGCATATTTTGTCTCATCTTATGGCTCGATCCGAGGTCTAACCAGGTAACTTGATTTAAGTCGACCAAAAAAGAACGTTTGAAAATTGACATAGATCTGACCTATAAAAAAATTCACCATGGGTTGAAGAGGCCCTGAGGTCTGACCAGAGAGGTCAAACCAAGTGCACGTGTTCTTTATTTGGCTGGCATAGACTTAAAACTTAACATAGGGGTATACACATAAATGTGACAAAATCGTGTACAAGAAGCATGCAAAACATCTTGTACCATAAGTTAAGAAAACATTTTTGTTAACCTTTTTGATATAGACATCATTTTGTCAAATGTTCTCGACAGCTTCATTTTAGACGTACAAAGAAGCGGAGAAACATGTCAGCGCGAAGCATATTAAAAACCTGACTTCTTTTGGGGAGCCTTAGTAACCCGCCTTAAACTTCTCTTTTAGTTTGGCCATAATGGGTGAGTCGTACTTCTAATTGACTAATGATGTATTAATGTTAATAAAAACCCTTTGTTAACATTAGTTTTATATATGCCAATATCGCGGAAAGCATTACAAATTGATCAAACCCTATATTGTACTTTTGCATATGTCCGAAGACACAAGTTATTCCAATAATTCCCTCATATGCTGAAGCATGGGGCAGGAGAAGATTAAAGATCAATTTAACCCTAGAAGTTCTCTAAAGCCATGGTCAATTAAGCCATGTAGTGATACATCATATGATAAAAGCATATAAAAAACTAAAATCACTCAGGAAATCAAATTTCATAGTTTAATGTCCATATTAAATTTGTCTAAGTTTCACAAATAACACATAATTGGTCACTAGGAGTATGATTACGTGTATAATATCTGACATGTTCAAACCAAATTTCACTTTAAGTATTAGTCCATTTTTAGAGTTTCATAAAGTCTATTTGCAAATATTGAGCAATCACATGGCATATCACATATAAGCAATTAAAACAGACAGAAAATGGAGTAGAATGAAGACAGACTCTTATATTGAAATCAATAAATCATATAATGCCTCGAGTTCTCAAAAGAGTCTTCCCCAAACGGAGAACCAAAAGACTCTCACTAGGTTTTCTGCTAAAGTGCCTAGATCGCCACATCCATCATATAGCATGATTGCGTGAGTCTTAAGGCCGATATAAAGAATAGAATAACATGGCAGCTTAATTAACTTTTAATTTTAATCTATTCTTTTTATTAACTTGTAACATTAGTTTAGTTCTAGGTCTTTATTGATTCTGTATGGCAAGAATTGCATGTTGTTGCCATAATCTATTCTCTCATTAAATCAGGATAATGAGTGAGTTAGGTGGCAAAATTCTAACCAAGCCACGTATGGAAAATCTGACGTGTCCGCTTCTCCTTGAACTCTGGCTTCTTTGTTGCAAAGTAATGAAAAACCAACCTACGATGTGCAACAAATAACTGTGCCTTCAAGCTTCAACTACTACTCTCTTTCATATTCAGTATAATCGATCAGTTATTTATCAATAATTCACTGAAACTACTTTCAATCAGTCTCTTGAATCCAAAAATATGTCGATGATAATTGACATTTATATTCATAATCACCCTAAGTGAATTACAATTAATGATTTTAAGATTCTTCATTTTGTTCAATCTTCCAAGATTCCTGTGGGTAAGTTTTGGGGTTTTAATTTTTGAATTTTGTTTTGTTAATTGTTATATCTATTTTAAAATCTTTTGATCATCTTGCCCATCGAGTATTTGCTGAAAAAGAAATCAAACCATTAAAACAAATATAATACTTTTTATCTTTGATTCTTTATAATGCAATAAGTGTTTGATGAAATACTTCAGTGAAATAATTAAGTTTAGATTTCTTGATATTTGTAGGAAACAATTAATTTGGTTTCTGAGTTTTCGTTGTTAACAGTATATTCACAATGCATTTTATTTATATAAAATTGTCAAGATGGACTTTGAGGTACATGGATACATAACATCATTTTGATTAGTAGGTTATCAGTTATCTTTTTATCCCCAATAAATATATATTGAATGATTTTAGGTTATGCTGATAGTCCCAAACCCATATGGCAACACTCATTGGTCATATCTAATAGACATATTGGAGAAATTAAGAAACATTGGCTCGGTATGACACGGGCCAGTTGGGGTGTGAGTTAAGAAAGCAAGAATTCCGTTTTACTCTTTTTGTTTTGTAAAAGCATATTAGTGATTGATTTTCTATTTTAACAGTTGTTGCGAGATGGACAAAAAAATTGTTGCTTAGGAGAAGAAACTCTCTTTATATGTATTTAGAGTTTTGAGTCTAATTAGTCACAGTTTGCTCACGAGGGCATGCCACTACACTATATGTATAAAACGTATATCCGACCTAACTATATTTCCATATCAACAAACAATGTGTGCTTTAGCAATTTGTTTGTACTTGACACGTGGGTCGTTATGTGCAGGACCGTTAATGTTAATTACATTTTTTCGAAGAAGCCAATCATTAAGTTGGAACAAAGGTGATTTATATTCTTTTCATGCAAATAAAAGAATTGAAGAAGACATTGTCAAACTAGGTATAAAACAATAGTGTTTTTTTTTGTTCTAGTGTCATTCTTTTCCATACGTTACTTCTTTTAGAGTTACTAATTTCAGGTGGCCATTTTTATTGTTTTGTGGATTGAATAGCTAAATATTTTGGTTTGGAGATCTCAACTACAGGTTATTCTTGGAAAATGATTTAGCTCGGAAGTTGATAAAGAAGCATGACTAGACTGCACTTTAAGAGTTCTACCAGCTAAGGCAAGAGCTAGGGGATGGTAGAGTGTTTCAAGGTTGGAAAGAAGGGAACATATAATTCGCACCTACTTATAGGTATTCCAAATTTAATAGCAATCGATACTTGGGTACACCTCCTAACAGAGCAGGCAAAAAACAAAGAATACCACCCTGGTACACACATCTACTCTAATATTCTGAAATGTTTTTTATGATATTTATCAAAAAGATAATTATGTTATAATCCAGCTATTATTATTTAAAGATCTTCACCACTTGGTCACTACACATTATCACACTCATTTATAAGAGGTTTTTTTCATAGAAAGTGCAAAATTTCTTCTTAAACCAAAGAAAATACACAATAATGTCGAGTGTCGGCTTTATTTTATCATGAAACAGGTGTGACAAGGTCTTATGATACAAAAGCTTCGTTAGTTGCTTCTTTGCAAGTTTTTGTTGTTAATCTTAGTTTAAGTTTAAGTATTTGTTGTTAATCATTGGTTGCTTATTTGCTTTAATGGATCGTTAAACTTTGTAGGGTCAACCATGAGAGCAACAGGGGCATCAACTATATAGACTCCAAGTTGGTCTTTAGGGATTTGGGTTTAATAGTTGATATTATGGGTGTTTGGATTTGCGTTTAATAGTTAGGAAGCATATGAAAATATTCACTTTACTACTACTTTAAAGTTATGTAGCAATATAAATAGCTACACAAAAGTTGTGGCTCAATTTAAAAATAGCTACTTAAAAGTCATGTAACATTATATTTTTCTTATTGAACAACAACACGTATAAAAAATTACTACTACTTTAAAGTTGACAATCTTATATTGTTATGTTAAAAAATTATATAATTCATATGTATAGTATATACTCCCACACCCTAAATAAGCACCTAACAATGAGTATCCTCAAAGCTGATTTTTTATAAGTAATATGACTTTGAAAATAAGAAATCTAACACACACCCTTATTTGAAGCCAATAAGCATTTTTTTTGCCTTTTTGAGTGTTTGGTAGAACTGTTATATGAATTTTTCACATAAACATATGAATGACAATGAATTAAAACTTGAAACACTTTGTTTAACTATGCTTAATCTCATTTCATATACATTTCAATGGGTGCCAGAGAGCTCTGGTGTGGAGTTAATTTGCAGCTTCTTTGTTGCATCATAGATAGGAGTAGTCAAGTATCATGGTCCTCGTCCATTTGCAAGGCCTACAAGTTGTAATTATTGCAGGTAATTTTCTGCATTTAAGTATTTTTATAGATCAGTCTTTTGTATGAAAACTTACTTTATCACTGTACTTCACTTTGGCATTTTTATCTAACCACATGATTATTGGGTGAACAGGTGTTTGTGGCTAATCATACAACAATGCTTGATTTCATCATTTTAGAACAGATGACTGCATTTGTTTTTAGCATGTGAAAGCACCCTGGATGGGTTGGTATGTGCCAATGTTTATTTTTCATATCCCACTAAATATGAGCAAGTGATAAAAAAATGGTGGATTCATGTTACTTTCGTATAGGACTTATGCAAAGCACTATTTTAGAAAGTGTTGGATGTCTATGGTTTAATCATTCAGGAGCAAGGGATCATGAAATTGTAACAAGAAAGTATGTGAATTGTTTCCACTGCAAGCTGTTTTTTTTTCTTTTCCATTTATAGTTTAAAAATGTTCTAATTTGATCTTGAAATTCAGATTAAGGGAACATTTAAAGGAGCAGACAACAATAGTTTTCTTACATGTCCTGAAGCAACTGCGTAAACAATTATTTTACCGTTATGTTCAAAAAGGTACATTTCTTAATCTGTATCAAGTAAGATATTTTTACTTTGTAGTTTATATTTATTTAAGGTAAATAACCCTTTCCATTGGTCTTTCAGGGTGCGTTTGAACTCGGGGCCACTGTTTGCCTAATTGCAATTAAGCACAAGAAGATATTTGTTGATGCCTTTGAAAGTAAGAATTTTCCTTCCACAGATTGTTTTAACTTCAATATTTTCTTAAATTATTGTTTTAAAATGTGATTTCATTTTGCAGCATTCCTTCACAACCCAGTTTTCTTAAATTATTGTCTTAAAATTTGATTTCATTTAGTATGTTGTAAAAAATTTCGAAGCAATAAGTTTTATTTCTTAAGTTTACTTATTTTTTATGTTAGTTTAGCTATTATGCTAATATGTAGTATGCGTTGGATAGGATTTAAATGGCCAGGGTGATGCGATACGGTATCTATGGTTAAGAAATTATCTTATATAGTTTATAAATGTATTGAGCCACACCATTACTCGGGGTTAATAAGTATTTAGTTGGATGGTATCGATGCGCATATAGGAGAGCCCAGCTCACCAATGAAGTTTTATAAATATCATCTTCTAGGTCATAGTATATTGCTTCAGGGGACATGACTTACAGGAAGACATAATGATAGACTCATATGAAGTATTTAAGTTTTAATTTATGTATAACAAAGTACCTATAGTCATTATTGGACTCAAGATGTTTATTTTAAGTATAATTAGATGAAAAAAACTTAAAACTAATCTTTTAGTATAAGTTCTTAAGTATAATTTCCACACTTTTGCTTCCATTTTCTATTATGGTTTAACAGAGAAGGGAAGTAAAGGTGTGGAGGTTTTTGTTGGGGGTGTTTGGTCACAAGCACTATAGGGCTTGACGCAAGAGGATTATAAATTATTTGGGGATGGAATATGCTAATAAGCATGAGTATATAGGTTAGGTCTGTAACTACGATTGTTGTGTTTAACTTCACTTTTATATTTTTCATGTAGAGAGTTATGGTTCTCTTAATTTTGTTGCACAAACTTCGAAAATTAATAGTTTGATTCTAAAAATAGGGGATGCGGAGAGATCATGTTTTTAAAGATGTAACTCTCCAACATTGACATATGACATGTGATTAAGGAGCGTAACTGGTAAAATCACGATTCTAATACTATTATAGTAGTGGTTTTGACACAGTTGGATTTATGTGTAGGCTTGATGATGTCACATAATAGGATAATTTCATTGATTACAAGGAAATGACAACAAAGGTATGTGGCATAGATGATAAAGAAGAATTTCAAGGAGATTCATATATGACGGTATTAAACGTTTGCCTCAATAGGTGTACATAAAATTAAAGGTGAAGCGGGAACCACAAAAGAAGCATGTATGAAAACGAAAACATATATAGTAGTTGGTTATGTTTTTGTTTGGGTGTGTAGTAGTGACAGTGAGGAAGCATGTTACTATATATGTGCAACTAGGTGAGTTGGTTTGGGTTGTGTGGTCTGTATCGATGCATTAGTGATATACACATTTTACATAAATTTGAGATGCTAATTTAAGGGATGGGTGATCAAAGATACTTAGGTGTATGTCAAGCAAATTGGTAAATAAAAACTGATAAGAATTGGTTAACGGTACATAAGAGAACTGAATATAAGCGACATAAGAATTTAATTTAGGATCTTAAGTATTTATGCGCCAAACGAGAGGTGTGTTACATTTTTAAAAATGTTTAAACCAAGTGTCTTCTAATAATTTTTTGTCAACCAGTGGTTTATAGAATTTATGTCCTTTGATTGATGAACTTCTATAGCAGAATTAAAGTTACCTACAGTTGGCCAAAGATCCATCGTAATAGCATTAACTTAATAGACATTCAGTTGGACCTGTTGTGTAATGTGTTATGTATGAGGGTTTAGTCATTGTTCAATGACTTGAGAGGAGCATGTATTTTTTTATGCGCTTAAATCCATCTGTAACTTAATTTAATACGGTCGTGATTATTTACTGTGGAATCTTATGCTCCATTATTTAAGATATGCTTCAAATTGCATTAATTTACGCCAACGAGTTAACTGGTTTTCATATGTATCTATTATGACAGGAACTTGGTAAAATTAGTAGTGCAACGGATAGGCGAAAGCTTTTGCTACATGAGTTTACGGCTAATGTTTAAAATATACTACATTATGAGACATGGGTGGATCGTGATACGACCTCGACAATGATTTAAAGCCAGCCCCTAATCGTACCTGGAATCGGTGAATTGGCTCTAAATCCCATCATGTTTGGAGCATCAAGCATACCAATAAATGCTAACCACTATGATGTCTACTTTAAAGGCATCTCTTGGAATGGGAAGGTAAGCAAAAATTGTTTCTTTGCATCTGAAGCTATATGGCATGTAGGGGTCTTTGGATGTCCATTACCTGATTTTGAATAATCAGAGTAAGAATATAAGTTTTTATATCAGATAATCAAATGGTTGTATATGAAAACCGTATCTAATAAAAAAATTAATTGAGAGATTGAACAAAAAGACAATTTTTGTTAAGAAAGTAACATGGTTTGTAAACGAAACATGAACTACTCGAATTATGTTTAAAAGTGATCTTACTTTAGCCTTAGATATTCATATTTCTTTCAGTATGAAACTTATCTTACCTGACCCGTGAAAATGTATATTCTTAAATGTTCTCATTGTAGGTTCTAAGAAGGCACGGGGATGTATTTGAGTAGATGATACCATGAATCTTGGGGGTTATCAAAGTATGGTTTTATTGTCATTTCACCAGTTTTTGTTTTTCCCTATGAAAATATCATTGTAATATTTCTGAGGTCAAAAGACTCAAAGTGATAGACATGTGTAATTAAAGCTTATTTATATGCAAACCTTTATGTTGGTTTTTTAGTAATTGTTATAGTTTAATTACTATTTTCTTATAAAGAGCTTCATTTAATTTAGTTCAGTGATGACAACAATTATTCCATTAGCCTAAAACATAATAACATGTACAACCATATACTAGGCATATTTTATACTATTTTTAACTTTACTTATACTTTTATCAACAACTTCCTTTCAGTTTAACCTTTTAAAAAAAAAAATTTAAGTCTTCACATAATGAACATGGTTAATCGAGTGTTTGACGTTAATTGCGTACCTTCCCTCTTTAAGACTATTATCGGTTGGAGAAGACGATTGTTTATACCATTTTAAACTTTACATATACTCTTATCAACAACTTCCTTTCAATTTAACCATTTTTATAACTTTTAAGTCTTCACAGAAGGAACATAGGTACTCGATTGTTTGATGCAAATTGCGCACCTTGCCTCATTAAGACTATTACCAGTTGGAGAAGACGAACATGCACATTTATTATTTTAATAGTTATAAACCAAATTGTTTATCGTTTCATTCGCATATTACTTATTATTTCCTTTTTAAAATAATTGAACCTATTTGCGATCATTGTTGTTTCTTAATTTATCTATGCCCCTAACTGCTTAATGAATATTTTTTTTAAATCATGTCATTCATGCACAGATAATCAACAGAACACACTTTGGAAAGACGATGATCATTTCAAGGTTCAAAATAACCCCGCCTGATAACGTTTACCCCTAAAGATCGTAAGAAAACAATATCACGTATCCGTTTCATTTGCTATGACTATAAACAAGAGCCACGGTCAATCTCTTTCAAAGGTTGGTTTGTATATGCCACATCCATTTTTCACACATGGACAACTATACGTTGATGTTTCAAGGTCAAAAGCAAACGAGGTTTCAAGGTTATCATTTGCGATGTGGTAATATATCTAAAAGTACTACAAATGTTATCTACAAAGAAATACTTCAAGGGCGTGCTCTTGAAGTTAGAGTATGCTCTTAAAGTTAGAGTCGTACGTTTATGACGTCAATCTATGTACTATAACTTTTATTAAATATGATTTATTAAACATATAACCTCTTATTCTATTATCTCTTTTAATATAACCCGTCAGAAAGTATGTGCATTCTACTATAATTAGTCTATATTAGATCTTAATCATAGTTTTACGATTTTAATTAGCTATTGAGAAAACCGTCCATCGGACGGGAAGAGACCTAGTTTTCCAATAAAACAATAAATAAACATTTTCTCATGCAGCCCTAGCATGTTTAATTCGTGTGTAACCCATAAACACAAAACGAGGATGACTCATGATGCCACTATTGGGATTTTACAACTAGTTAACCAATAACTACGAGTACGTAGCGGATATGGATCTAGTTTGGTACATATGATTAACACACAATAAACATGAAAGATACGAGAAAACTAACCCTTGTTGAATGCCTTGAATAGATCAAACGAGAACTAAATGCTTTGAAACTAGTGGATAAATTTCCACCTCTATAGATGCTCACACAAACACGTCAAACAAGCGCACCTGGATGCTAGCCTTGCTTCACGTATAACCCAAACAACACTTGTATACCCAAACAACCTGAATTAAGTACCAAAACCCACCCAAAGCTTCTGTACCGAAAATCGGGAAAATGAAACTAGGGTTTCACCGAATTCGGTTCTACCGAATTAGAGCAGAATCAACCGAAAATCAACTAAGCAAACCCTAGATCGTTTCTATCAGTTGTCACACCTTGAGAACAAGTAAACCAATATTCTAAACCTTCTATGAAAGTTTTGGGATCAGATCACACCTTGAATACCCTTTAAGGGAGTACCGAAAAAAAGAAGAGAACCAAAAATGGCAGAACCCTAATTAGGGTTTATGAATTTGGCTGATTAATTGGAGAGGAGAAGGAAACGAATTTACTGAGTTATTAGGGTTGCGATGTCATCCAAATGAGCTAAGGGGTGGGGGTATTTATAGCATCTAACCCCTTACTCATGATAAGACTAAAAAACACACTCCAAACCTTATCACAACTCTTCCTCTCTTCCTTATCCCTTAACCAATAAACCTAGACACCCTCTAGATCCTTCTATAGCTGGCCATACACCTTAGGACAGCCATAGCATCGTTGCCTAGTCTGTTTTATTCTTAAGGGTTTACTTTTAGAAACGTACGTGAAGTCAAAACGCACTCTAAGTGTTTTAACGTGTGTGCCCCCGATAGGCTCACACATTTCTAGTCGTATATCGCTAATCCAACTTACATATTCCAACATGTTGTGGTGTTTTTGTCTTTATTCTTTTTGGAGTTAATTGCATAAATGGTCCATGTGGTCGTCCGAATTTAACGAAAATGGTCCCTCAAACTTTTTTATAACAAAAATGGTCCCCATGGTTGTGAAACATAACGGGTTTGGTCCCTGTGGTAAGAGGATTCATAACGGTTTTGGTCCCCATGACCCATAACAGATTTGGTCCCTATAAGGACCAAACCCGTTATGTTTCACAACCATGGGGACCATTTGCGTTACAAAAAAGTTTGAGGGACCATTTTCGTTAAATCCGGATGACCACAGGGACCATTTATGCAATTAAATCTTCTTTTTGTTATGCAAATATTAGATTGTGGCTAGTGATTGTTGCATGGTAAAAGTGGTGAGAAAGTGATGAAAAAGTACATCGATGAGGCGCTCATGGTGAAAAAGTGATGGAAAAGTACATCAATGAGGCGTTCATGTATTGATAGTGACAATTGCGGATGCTTTTAGTTTCCTTATACTTGATGCTCTTTAAATTTGATTTTAATTGTATTATGAAATACCGGTAGCTTTAAAATGAGTTGAAAATGTTAAATCAAACACGACCATTTATTTAGGAGTATATGTTATTGTTAGTCGTCTTTACCCTTTTAGCTTTTATCATACCTCGTTTACTCGTATTTCATGTCTCATATCATGATGGGAATGACCGCCCCTAGATCAACAACAACCTCTCAATCACCATAAATTGTCACTCCACCGCAATCACCAACAATCGCCGAGGTGTCAGAATATGACGCATGTAGTCATGTACAAGTCGCGCGGTTACATGATTACGTCACTCGCATAAGGCATCTGTTGATACAAAAGTTAGGCTGGATCTGTTTTGGCTCGAATAGGTAGTTACTTGGGCTTATGAACCTTCTTCTTGCACCAAGTGAATTTCGTTGAGGACTCCTGCACAAGAAATAAAGAACACGCGTTAACCTTATCATGGGAGCGGATCCCACGATTAGCCTCCGACGTGAGAGTAAGTGTA
This sequence comes from Tanacetum coccineum, assembly GCA_026074375.1. Classification (NCBI taxonomy): domain Eukaryota; kingdom Viridiplantae; phylum Streptophyta; class Magnoliopsida; order Asterales; family Asteraceae; genus Tanacetum; species Tanacetum coccineum. Next base: position 14,168 of record BQNB010122107.1, read on the forward strand.
TATGTTTTGGAGTAATTAAGTATGAGTAGAGTTTTTAGGTCATACCCCACTGGTGATGATTGTCGATCCATTTATAGGCCCCTTGCTTATTAGGGTTTCCCCATAATTCGGCCTAAACCTTATCCGCCAAAACTGGGGTTTGACATTATCTTGACCTATTTAAACTAACAGAATATATCCCCTACTTAATTTAGGGTTATCCGTCCCTGAAATAGCGCATAAATCAGTTGCATGCAGAATACAACCGTTGGAGACCGTGCCATGAAAGCCGCGTTCCGGACAGGTGCCCATAACCCCGACCGCGACACATTACGAGGTCCGCGACCCGTGACCGTGACATAGGTTAAGCCCACAAAGTATGAGGTCGTGCCCGGTCCGCACTATACGTCATCATGTCCCCCTAGTCTAGTAGGCGTGGCCATGGCCAAGAGGTCGCGGCTACTAGACTATAGGTGAACAGAACACACCTTACCATAACCGTCACACGGACCGCCCGCCAAAAAGTAGAACACTCGGAAACTGTGGATAACTGACAAAGGATGGGACGTGTGGGCCCAAAGTTGGTTGAACTTCCCCAAATCCTAACCTTTCAAAAAAAAGTAGGTGACACGCGTTAATCATCCAAATAGGCACGAATATTGAGGCTGCAGTATAAATAGGTCAAGCGATCACTGTTGAATCTTCCACTGTTATCGAATAATTCTGCCATTTTCGGACACACAGCCGCACAAGCTCTTAAATCCTCGGATTCTCGTTATCACAGGTTAGTACCCCACGCCTTTATAGCAAACTAGGGGAAAATGGGTAGGGATACCATATAACTCGAGGACGCTGTGTCAACCATATCTCAAGAGTATCTTTTAGAGTTTTGATCGGAATACTTCATACCGGAAAGCTTGCACCCCGAGCTGCCTAGTCCCGGGGATCATGATAAGTGTAGAATACACATATCTATTTATGCTTAAAAAAGGCCCAAATAAACCCAAAACGGATCAAAAATGGCAAAA
>BQNB010122108.1:0-20341 GCA_026074375.1 Tanacetum coccineum
TTATCTGGATCCACAAAACCATCCGAATGGCTTACATAAACCTCTTCCTGTAAATTACCATTCAGAAACGCAGTCTTGACATCCATTTGGTAGATGACCATGTTAATGTGAGCGGCAAACGCGAGAAAAATCTGTATAGCCTCTAATCTTACAACCGGAGCAAAAGACTCTTTAAAATCATTTCCCTCTTCTTGACGGTAACCACGAGCCACTAATCGAGCCTTGTTCTTTAGAATACCTCCCACTTTATCTATCTTTACTTTGTAGAACCACTTCAAAGTAATAACCATAACTTTATCTGGTCAAGGTATGAGCTCCCATACTTCAAGGCGTTCGAACTCATTGATCTCTTCTTGCATTGCTTCGATCCAGCAGGATTGAGTCAAAGCATCTTTATACGTCTTAGGTTCAACAGGAGTGAGGAAAGCATCGTAGTAATAGAAGAGAGCTTGCTTATGTAACTGCAGCCTTGTAGAAACTGGTCTATCGAGTTCACTGATTATATTTTCAAGTGGGTGATCCTTAGTCCATTTTCTATTGTGTTCAGAAATTTGGTGATCAGGATGCACAATTATATGAATAGAATCCGACGATGAAGATTGATCAGAAGGGATTTCTAGAATTGGGATACCAAAGTACTAATCATTACCCATATGTGCAACTTTAATATCATGATTGTCTTCTTCAACATTGTTAGGAATGATGGGAGGTTGAGTTTTGGGTGTTGTTTGAGAGTTACTTGGTAATGGTGCATCTTGGTCAACTGTTATTGAGGAAGGTGATCCAGTTGATACATCGGGAACTGGAGCAACTACTTCATCAATTCGAGCAATGACTTCAGGGTCTGGGAGATCAACACTTGGTAGAAGAGTGAGTAATTCATCAAACATAGGTTGAAACAATATATCCTAATCAGTTCTTGAGGGTGGTATAAACGGTGTTGAAGGGGGAAGGTTTGGCACGAGTCCTGAACTAATTGTGGTAGGAGTCATTTCATGAAGTACGGGTCCTGAACTACTATGTTCAGAATCCATCGTAGTCAGCTCATCAAAGTCTACATGAATTGTTTCAATGATTCGTCTGGTACGTCGGTTGTAAATTCGAAATGCTTTCTTTGTAGGTGCATAACCAATGAAAATACCAATATCAACTTTTGGTTGTAACTTACCCAAGTTCTCACTATCATTTGTCGGATAGCAAAGTGCACCAAATACATAGAAAATAATAAGTTAGGAGGTTTGTCATGTAAAATCTCATATGGTGTTTTACCGTGTCGAATACGTATGATGGAACGATTTTGGGTGTAACATGCTGTAGCAACTGCTTCTGCCCATAGGAATAACGGAGCTTTTGCATAAATCAACATTGTGCGGGAAGCTTCAATTAGTGTACGATTACGTCTTTCAACGACACCATTTTGATGTGGAGAGCGAGCAATAGATGTTTCATGAGAGATACTAATCTTCTCGTAATATTCACGCAAAGTTTGATTAACAAATTCAGTTTCATGATCTGTTCTGATTCTTCGGACAGTCACTTTAAGCCGTACTTGGATCATCTTGAGAAACTTGATTATGAAATATGGAGCTTCATCTTTTGACCTTAAGAACTTAACTCATGTGAATCGAGAGTAATCATTGACAATGACGAGGATGTACTTCTTTCCATTAACACTTGCGACACGCATTGGAGCACAAAGATCCATGTGCAAAAGATAAAGTTTCTCTTAGTTGGTGTCTTCAGATTTAGGTTTGTGGGGTTTCTTCTTGCTTTTGCCCATTGCACAAGCAGAACATAGATGGTCCTTTTCAAGTTTAATCTTAGGGAGACCTCGAACAATATCGTGTCTAGATAAATGGTTGATTGCACTAAAGTTTAGATGGGACAGACGTCGGTGCCATAGCCAGGACTTAGTCTTTGAGGCCTTTGACAAGAGACATATAGGAGAGGACGCCATCATATCTCTAAGAGACAGAGTATACAGATTGTTTCCTTGAGATCCAGTCAATAGATCAACACCTTCTAAATTACGAATGAAGCAGGTGTGTTGACGAAAAGCAACTTCAAGGTTCGAATCACAAAATTGCCCAACGGAGAATAAGTTGTGTCCAAGTCCTTCCACGTAGTAAACCCTTGATATCGTAACATTCCCAATCTGATAATCACCATAACCCAATATCTTTGCCACGTGATCATTTCTGAATTTGACTGTACCCAAAAACTTATTGACGAAATTGGTGAGCTGAGAGCGATCTCCGGTCATATGCTTGGAGCAGCCAGAGTCCAAATACCAGAGAACAATTTGGACGACCTGCATTCATCAAGAGAGGAAGATGGAACATCAGAAACTTTGGATCCCCAAGATTTACTGGGTTCCTTTTTGTTAGCAGATACAGATTTAAGAACCGTAGATTTGCTAACAGGAACATTAGTTTTAGATTTTCTAGGTTTCCTTGAGTAAACCAATGTTACGACAGGTTTAGATGTTTCATTATCTAGAGCAGTTGATTTCCTAAGGGGCACTTCAGTAGTTGTGGTAATCCTAGTTAAAGGGCACGCATTTCCTACTATAGTGAAGGTCCGACCAGTAGGTCTCCAGATGTATCCAATATTTGTAAACACCTTTCCTGTTGGTTTCCAAACTTTTCTCTTTGAACTTTTCTTAACAGATTTAGATTTAGCACGAGCATTCACATTATTGATATAATCAAGAACACACAAATCATGATTATCAGAAAGCATGCAACCATTACACTTAACACATTTAAGTTCAGAATTCGCATTACGCTTGGAATGCTGCACATGAGCAGTTCCTTTAGGTTGAACAACACAATCTTTATTTTTGAAACTAGATTTAACTTTCCTAGGGTGGGCTTCTACTTTATTCTTCTGAGTACTACTTGGTGTTTGCCGAATCTTATCTTTCTTTGTATTGCCTGAAGGCTGTGATCCGCTAGCACTAGTAGACGGTTTTACTCCTGTAGAAGACAACATAGGTTTGTTAGAAACTAGGTTTGATGTTGAGGTTCTTTTTGTGATTGTGTTTCCTGAGGATGTGACGGGCTCAGTGAATCTAACTCTTTTGTCCTTGTTCTTTGGGGTCACAACCACTAATTTTTCATCAGTATTGTTGACACTAGGGCAGGTTTTACTGATGTTTGTAAGCATACCTACAGGCAGATTCTAGGGATTGATCTAGTGGATATTTTGATTGAACATGTTCAACTAGATCCCTAAGAACGGTAGCTTCTTCCTGAGTGTGCTTAATATAGGCAGAGTGAGCTGTCTGTTTATTCAACAATTTAGGGGTTATTGGTTCCACATCAATCTTAAGCATTTCTGGATCACTAGGGTGTTTTGTAACGTCATTAACAACTAGAGCTTTTCCTTTAAGTTTCCTTAAATCATTCTTGAGAGCTGTAATTACCAAAACTTTTTCCTAAAGACGAGCATTTAAATCAGAGATTTCTACAGACTTTATATTGACTTGATTAATTAAATCATCACATTGTTCTTTTGATCGAATACGTGCTGGTTTAATCGAGTCATAAAGTTGCTTATAGGTCTGTTTCAAATGCTCATTCTCAGCAATAAGCTTTGTCACCCTATGATCCAATTCAATATTAATTGTTTCAATCTCCTCTAATTCCTGTTTAATCTTATCCTCATTCTTTTTCCCACTTAGAGCTTTAATTCTCTCTTTCAACTTCTTTATGACCGTGTCTTTCTCTTGGGACTGAGCTTTCAATTCATTTAATTCAAACAGTTGATCAAAACTTGGAGCACTATGATTTGAGACAGGATTGTCTCTTTGAAAAATTTCCTGATTAAGTTGAGAATCAACTTCTAAAGAGATGCAATGTTTTTCAAGAGTGGTGAAATTTTTGAACAGTTTATCATAAATCTCTTTTTCAATGAAATCCGTTTGAAGCTCAGTCTCAAGTTAGAGACACTTTTCACATTCATGCACATTCACAAAATCATTATTTACTGACGAATTCACAATTATGTTTACAATATCTTTTCTCAACAATTGATTCATTTTAACTTCAAATGTTTTGGATTCTAAACGATGTTGTTCCACAGCCTGTTCCATTTGATGAAAGACATTTTGGACTTCTGAAAGTTCATCAACCAAATATTGATTGAATGTGTTAAACAAGTCCTTCAGAGCTTTTACAAATGGAATTATTTCATCCCTAAAACAAGCTTTTGTATGTTCGAACCCCCACGAACCCTCAGTGATAGTTGTGGGTGTGGTTCTTTCTTTGACAACCACATCAAAACCAGCAAGATGGTGTTTAAGTTTCTTCAAACTTGTATTCACCATGCTGACTTTAGGAAGTTCTTTTGGAACCTCAACTACGGTGGGTCTACTAGAAAGAATGGGTTCTGGAGAATTCACCGAATTCTGAGACCAAAAGGCTTGTTCAGCAGATAATTCAGTTTGCGGAACAAATCGTGTTTCAAAATCTTTATACAGTTGGTTAAGAGCAGCATAATCTACTGGGGTAGTGTTAACTTTCTTTTCTAACATCATAGGATCTTTTTGTTTTAAAAGCATTTTTGAACGACTCTCTTCAGCAAGCATTAAGGTCTCTTTAGAGTCAGGAATCACAATGGGATTAGTTTTCTCAATAATATCACCAACATATAGCTTCGGTTCCAACTGCTGAGCTTTCTTCAGATAGAAAGGATTTTGAAAACCTAGAGCTTGTTTAGTGGTATGATCATAGAAAAACTGAGGTTTCGTCAACATGTGAACAGTTTGTGCAGATTGATCTCTTTTAAAAACAATATTATCTAGCTGTTTGATCCTTTTTTCTAACGCGATTTCCCTATCGATGTTTCTAGAATGATTTTTTTTAACTTTTTCCTAATCCTAATTATATGAAAAAGCTAAGGAAAATCTAACTCGAAGAGTGCTTTAAGTTAAAAACGAAGAGAACTCGAAGAACGTGAATCAAATCCATGTTCTTTTTAAAAATTAAATTCTTAAACTTTACCCTACGAAGCATATTTAATATCCCTATAAGCCCTGTCTAAATATTACAAAGAATATTTATAAAAATGAAGAATTTTTTTATTTATATTTCTATTTTTTGTTGATTTTTAAAGTTGACTACCAAAATTTAATGATTCACACAAATACAAATTAACTCTAAATATATTCGAGGAAATAAATACTTAAAAGTGTATAAAGTGAGCATGATTTTATAAAGTATGAACCTAAAATTAATCTGGCAAAAATGAGTCTAAAAACGCTCAAATAACTATGCTCTACGGTCTTATTCTTAAAAAGTAATTAGAAAACAGAAATGGTGTATAAATGACTAGTAAGTGCGTCTATCATAACAGATAAGACCTTATGGTGCTGATTTGTTAGTGCGTGAGTATGTTGGGACGTCGTAGGTGTGTAATGGGGTTGTCGGTCATGGGTATCGACCCCTATGTTCTTAACCTTTTTGCATTTTTTTTCTGATTTTGAAAAAACTTTATTGCAAAAATTTTAAAAAACAGCTGAGATTGATGTTACAACACTTTTGTGATAAACTACCTTTTTGATACTTAATCAAATTATGATTGGGAAGAGCTTCTTCATTGGACAGAATTGAATCTAACACTTTTTTGCTTTTTTTAACAAAAAGAGCTTTTGTCTGTTTTTCTTATCTGATGCACTTAATTATGAAAACCTACCAAAACTTAAAACTAACTTGATGCAGACCTAAGACTTAATTCAATTATCATTTGAACACCAAAATAAGAGCATAATGAGAGACTAATTTAACTAGAACCAGCTTGAGCTAAAAATGCATGAAAAAGCTTTTGACACAAACTGATTTTAAAACAAACAGATAAGCAACTTTGAGCTTAATTTTAAGTGAACAAATGGAACCTTGTGGCTATAAAACTTATACCACTAGAAATCTTAACTTCCACACTACTTAAAACAGCTTTTGAAAATTAGTTTGAAAATCAAATGCTCAAAGAAAATGCTGAATGAAAAAGGTGTGCAGACAGAATACTAATTTTCTTTGATTTTTGAAGTTTTATGAAAAGACAAAGTGCTAAGTATAAGCTTAAAAACAGATCACCAAATAAGCTAATTTACATAAAATGAACTCAAACATATCTAATATGGCCTAAAAACTACTTGTGCACTAAGTTTTAAAATCTAACTACTATTTTTACTTACTGAATTTTAAGATTGAAATTGGCCTCAAGGCCTTTTATGCTTGCTGATCTATTTGACACAAAGTTAACCAACACATAAAACCACAAGTGTAAAACTATAACTTTGTTTCTACACTATTTAAAAACCAAATCAATAGTAATGAAAGCAAAAAGAATAACTAGAAACCAATTTAAGCTAGAAGGACCTAATAAGCAGAACTTAACCACAGGTCTTAAATTATTACACATAATTTTAAATCAAAACTAGATTAAACCTAGCAAAGCCCTTAAATCCTGATCTTATAAACCTAAGAATGGTATTTAAAACAAATGTAAAGAACCAAATGGCCTTGGCAGTATTAACTTGAGTTAGTGCTGCCTTGTGCCAAACACCCCTTTAAAAAGCTTAATACCATTTTTGGCTTATGAAATTCAAATTTAATACTTAAAACTTAGATACCAGATGTTATTCAGCTTATAATAGACCTAATGAACATAGTTAAACAATCAAATAAGCCAGAACAATAAGCTAATGAATTATGCTACTATTTTTGGTTTTTTTACTGTTTATAACTATAACTTGCATACTAAGATTTTAATCTAATAAGAGAACACAATAAGCAACAAATAGTTAAACTAAACAGATATAAGCTAAACTAAACAACTATAAGCTAATTTTAGACAGATTAAGCAGAAATTTAACTAAAGTGCAATAATAAGCTGTAAAAGGTAAAATTAAGAACTTACAACAGCCTTAGCTTAAACAAGGCTTATAAATGCTCGAGGAGCTTCTCAACAAGCTCCAGCTTATCTTATGATAAGCTGGTGTGGTCCTGGAAACCCTTCCATTACTGGTTTCCCTTCCAAATACAAGCTGAGGTAATTTGATTGTGATTTTGAGTAATATTAAGCTCAGTTAAGCTTTTGTGAGCTTAACTGAGTGACCTATGAGCTTATGAATGAATTTGAAAACTATTTTAGCTTAAACAGAGTATGAAAGAGCTTTTTATCAAATCATAGTGCAAATAAGTGAAAAACAGAATTGACAATTAAACTTAAATGAAAACAACTTTTATTGATAAGATGAAATGAGTACAAACTTTTGAAAAGGAAATTACATTTAACTAAAAACAATAAGCTGAAATTACATGAAATAAGCTATAAACTACAAGCTACTTATTAAAAACTACTCCTAGATTAAGCTAGATATCTTGTGAGTGAAGATGGTCTCGTATTTATAGCGAAGCTTCTAGGCTCTAGATGCTCCCTTTGCTTTGATCTTGACCTTTTCCATTTATACACATTGACTCCCTTGATCTTAGCAGTTGTTTAGTGACATGCTTGATTAGCCCAATGATTGGCTTGGATTGCCAGCATGGCTTACCCTTGAGCGTCTTTGCGTGCACGTTATCATTTGTCTGAGATGTTATTTTCATTTAAGTGAGGTCTAAATGGGTGCAGGGTAAAGTTGGGACATGATAGGGAACAGTGAAAAGAGGTTTACGCCCACTTTTCTTTCCTATTAAATCGTTTTGTTTGACCGTTTCTTTATATAAGAGTTGACTTGAGATAATTTTTTGGATCCAGGTGGTTTTATAAAGGAAAATGGGCTTCTCTTAAGGGAATTTGGATTTTATGAATAGTGTTAAATCAGACTTAACGACCGTTAGTCACAAGGATTAACAAAGTAATAAAAAGGATTGACGGTGTTATTCATTTAGGGACTTTTGGTGAAAAATGATTTAACATTTTTTCAAGGTTTTGTCATTATGTGGGTTGACCAAGGTTGACCATTGTTGATACTTTCTCGTCTCTTGTGTACTCTTTCCGTTCCCGTGTCCGTTTTTGTCCGGTTTTGGCTATTTTCTTGTGATATTTGCAATATCCGTACCTACACATCACAAAAGACAAAATACACAATATTCAAGCATAATATGCATTATTTCATCTTTTAGGGCATTTTTGATAAAAATTCGGATATGTGATTTCTCACCATATCAAAAATTCCCCCAAAACTAAGTGATTGCGTGGTTCACGGCAATGTTATATGCTCTAAAAACAAATACTCCAAAACTTCCCCAAACTTTTCACTTTTGAAAAGTAGCTCAAAGGTCTTTTGTGGGGAATGTAAGGAAATCATACAAGTTTTAAATCACCGCGTTTTCCCATTTTTTCAACATTTTTTCCATTTTTATGATTTTCATATTTTACACTTCTACTCTTATTAATGTGGTATATAATGTTTTGCTTTCATTTTCATAAAATAGTGATAAAAACTTTTAGGGATCACAGAACAAAAAACACAAAAAGTGTCTCAAATGGATTGATTTAATCGTCCCCGACTTCCACTTCTACCCAGCCAAGCTTAAAAAACAAGGATCATTGTAATTTACAAGTTTATGATGCTAACACTTCATCATATAAGCTAATTGTGGTCATTACTTTTCCTCATTATTCTAATTTTTGTATTCAAGATTTTATTTAAGTCTATACCGAAGGCTCTTTAAGGACTTATTTCGATTACTTATTAATTCCAAAATAAAGCGTAACGGGTTAAAAACGCCTTTAATTTGTTCCTAATCCCTTTTCAAATTATAGATAATTGTCATAATAATTAAGTTACAGCGAGCGACCAAAAATATTTGGATTTCATTAGGTTACTTAAACAAGGCACCATTCACGTCATATACCCTAAGGCTCTTTAAGACATAATGGACCATTTTTTTTTTGCACCATATTACCCTATGGCTCTTTATGGGTATTAAACTAAGACATAATTCTATGCAAACATAATCCATTCTTTATACACTAAGGCTTTTTTAAGAGTGAATAAGGCTTTAATTTTCAACTTATTAAAATTTTATTTACCCCATATACCCTAAGGCTCTTCTAAGGGATAAGCTAAATTATTTATTCATGTGATAACATTAGTATGCCAATTTAAGTATTTCCTGATGTATACCCATCTCTTAATCAAAAAGGAACTAAAAAAGAAAACTTATATGAACTAATTATTAACCAAAAAAACCGCAACTCCTTATTTATTAAATCAATTATATAGAAATGTGATACAAATAATGGGTGAAAAAGCATAATCTAACATTATGTGCTTTGGAAGAAATCCAATATTCTATGTTTAGCTTTCAAATAACTTATTAAATCTACTCTATATCTCTTGTTCTTCACAATATAAAATTTCTACTAAAGAAATCGTGAATGTTAGCCTAATAAATCGATCTGTGACATTTTTAAAATAAATTTATGGGAACTTGCAAAGTCTTGACTTTTTCAAGATAGAATTGCGTTTTTAAGCTCCTTGTATAAATGATTAGCAAATTTCAATTCTATTTACGTTTAAGGAGAAGTAAGATTAAATCTGTCAGGTCAAAATTTAATTTTGTTCTAACCAACGAAAGCCTACTTCGTGTTCAATTTTTTATATATTATATTTTTATGACAATATAAAACTAGATATTAAGACTTTAATAATTTAATAATTTTTAAGGAAAACGGGGTAGCGAGAACAACGAGCTAAGGTTCGGTAAGATATATCGAGGATATACTACCCCATACTATAAATAATCATTGTCTATCAATGTTTCATAGTCTATAGGGCTTTTTCCCCCTTATATTATACTCAAAAAAAGTCGTATGCATAATCGAGCATGGAGAAAAGTATCACAAAAATCTTAAGCCGTTTATTAAGTATGCTAAAGTTGTTAGTAGTCGATAAAAATCTAGGAATCGGAGTTCCCAAACTTAATAGCAAGCAAAGGGCTAGGGAAGCTAGAGTGGGACCGGACAAACAACAAACACGAGAGTCTTAAAAATTTTGGGTCAATCCTACAAACAATCACATAGCACAAATAACAACAAGAATCGGGAAGGGTACAAGCCTCCTCTACATCACTATTAGAAATAAGAAGAAAGATGGGATAAGCATGGGGTGCCTCCAACGAAGCGCTTTGTTTTTTAGTAACCGAGTCACATAGCTTGGACTCGTTCCCCGATTATTCGTCCTTGGAGAAAGTTTGGGAGTTCCGGGACTACCTCTTGTTGTTAGGCCCTTCGATGTAATGCTTTACTCGATGACCATTCACCTTAAGTTTGGACCATCGGGTTGAGATAAAAACTCATTGTTCCGTATGGAAAAACTTAGGTGATGGTGAAAGGTCCCGTCAACGAGTTGTAAGCTTTTCCCGAGAATCTTCTTCTAGACGAGATTGAAGAGTAAATCTCGATCACCAAATTTAAAATTGCAGGTTTTTGTTCTTAGCGTCGTGAAGTTCTTAATCACATCATGTATATATAAGATTCTCGTATGCTTGATCACGAAGCTCATTAAGTTCATTAAGTTGAAGCTTTCGGTGATCACCCGCGGTTTTAAGATTGAAATTAGCATGTTTTAAAGCCCAATATGCTTTATGCTCTAACTCGATAGGTAAATGACAAGACTTTCCGTACACGAGCTTGTAAGGGGTACAACCAATTGGTGTCTTGAAAGCAGTATTTTTTATAAAATTTTACATTGGAATGCCATAAAGCTCTCATCTAGCCTATGGACCAAGGAGGCATGGTTTTCAACCAAACCGTTCCTCAAGAATACCATTTCAAGCCTCGATTGGAAACATCCACTTGTCCACTCGTTTCGAGGGTGATAAGCTTAGGTAGCTAGATGTCGAGTGACCATAATTAGACATTAATTTTAGCGAAATGATCATTACAAAATGGGTACAAACAATCGCCTTATAAATTGATCTTAGGTGTTCCAAACTAGGGCAAAGAGATTTCTAAAAAACTTAACATACAACTCGAGATCATTTGTGGGGAGCGCCTTCGCTTCTACCACTTTGATAAGTAGTCATCGGGCAACGAGGTTATACTTATTTCCTCTGTAAAGCGAGGGAATTGACCCATAATATTGATACCCAATACATCAAAGATTTTTTTCCACAAACTTGAATGCTCGTTTTGAGGACATTTTCGTCTTCTTTGTGAATTTTCAGGACTTGTCGGTGACACGTTATCATAAGATTTGATCATAGTATGGGCATCTTGATATATGGCGGCCAAAAGAAACCGACATCAAATACTTTCTTTGCGATGAGATTGGCACTATGATGGCCCCCAGTGGGTCCTTCATGGACTGCTTTGAGGTTATTAATTAGTTTTTTGCCCATGCACACACCGTCGAATGATTTGATCGGCACAAATCCGAAAAAGGTAGGGATCGTCCCAAAAGTAATGTTTAACGTCCTTAAAGACTTTCTTTTTTCTTTGGACGGCCATCCCTTTGTCGATTAAAATTCACCGTTGGAAATTTGCCATAATCGGCAAAACCTTGGGTTCTGTCCACTAGATTTTATCTTCCAGGAGTTTTCTAATGGAATTTTCATTTATGTCTTTATTTTCTAATACATCCTTATAAGGATTCTCAAGTCTAGATAAATGATCGGCCGCGAGGTTCTCACGCCCTTTCTTTTCACGGATGATGATATTAAGCTCTTGTAGGAGGAGAACCCACCGGATAAATCTCGGCTTGGCATCTTGTTTACTAAGAAGGTATTTAAGAGCCGAGTGATCCGTATACACTATGCTTTTAGATAAGAACAAGGGATATGGGCCGAAACTTTTCAAAAAGCTTAAACTACGGATAGCATTCTTTTCCGTCGTTAGTGTAATGAATTTAGCTTCGTCATTGTCTTACTAGCATAATGTATGGGCATGTAATTGGCACCTCGTTCGCTTTCGTTGTCCCAAATGCTCAATCGCAAATCTTGCATCACACATAAGTTTGAAAGGTAGGTTCCAATCGGGATAACTAAGATCGAAGCTTCGGTAAGCTTATTTTTAAAAGTCTCGAAAGAATCAATACAATCCTTAGAAAACACAATCGGTGTTTCCTTCTCAAGAAGGTGAGTCATAGGTCTAGCAATTTTAGAATTGTCATGGATAAATACGTCGGTTAAAACACGGATTGACGCTATGAAACTCTTATAACTCTTTACGGTAGTTACGGTTGAAGGAGCTGTATCTTTAACATTCAAATTTTGCTCGATCGACCTCAATTCCGGACTTTGAAATTTTATGCCCTAACGTAATTCCTTCTTTACACATAAAATGGCACTTTTCCCAATTTAGAACTAAATTTGTGTCTTCACACCTTTTTAGGCAACTATTGTCTAATTGGGGAGGCACGAAAGAAAAAACTATCTCAAAAACCAAGGAAATCACCATAAAAAACTTCCATAATCTTTTCGATCATATCATGGAATATGGCCATCATACGTCTTTGGAACGTACATGGAGCATTACACAAGCCAAAGGGCATGCGGCGATAAGCGAAAGTTCCATAAGGGCATGTAAAAGTAGTTTTCTCTTGGTCTTGGGGATCTATTAGGATTTGAAAAATACATCGAAAATCCATATAGAAAACAATAGAACTCTTTCCGGCTAATCCTTCTAACATTTGGTCAATATATTGGGGGGGGATTATGGAAAATGATCTTTTTCGAGTAGCTTAATTTACGACTTCCCTATAATCAATTGCAAACTCTCCACCGGTATCTAATCGTATTGGGATCAAATTCTTTTTCTTCATTTGCAACAACGGTTTTACCACATTTCTTGGGCACATACATGGTATGGGACTAAACACATGCGGGCTGTCAGAGATTGGGTAATGCATTCGCGTATTAAGAAGTTTGATTACTATCCTTCTTGATTACCTCATGAATTTTTGGGTTACACCCGATCTTTGTCTTTGAATCGGGGGTTTATAATACTTCTCCATCAAGTTTTGTGAGTACAAAATATCGACGGGTCGATAACCTGTTGTCGGTGATTTCAAGCAATGCCCGTTTATGTGATTTAAGGACGTTAAGAGGCTTCTTTTTCTATCATCTTTTTAAACCTTTTGAAATAATCACGGTAACTTTTCGGTAACGTCTAAGGAAGCTTATTCCTAGTGAGGATGGTAAATACTTTTAACTCTAATTATGGAGGCTCTTCAATTGAAGATGTTGCAGTAGTCATCTTACTTTTGGTCATCGGAGCGGAGCTTAAATGGGTCATTATTTTAATTAATTTCGCCTATTAGCAAATTCCTCCATCTGGATCATAATAGTTGTTCAATTTCTTGTTGAATTTGATCATACATCCTTGAGGAAAGCCTCTATTATTTTTCCCTAAATATGAATTATCTTTCCTCGTACGGAGGGATTGGACAGGAAAAAGGCGTCAGAATTATTAGTCAAAAGGTGTGGTGGATTGCCACCGAAGAATTATTAGAAAAAACTACTAATCTTATTGAGAATACTCTCACTCAGCAAACATCCATGTCGTCAAATTCGGTTATCGACATATTCACTCTTATGGAGAGGAGTATCTCGTGGTTTGATAGCGATATTTAAAGTTCGGCTTTCGTCATTATCCCGAAGGGTTATTTACTTCTCCATAAACATCTATTAATAGCCACGATCCAGTCCTCATGAAGGATCTCCCCTAAAATGAGAGGAACACGAGGATAGGCTTCAATATCGCACAAACAACTACAAAGTCGGTAGGATAGTTGAAACTTTACCATTGACAAAGACTGTCTTCGGCGAGTCCTTTTGGTTGGATTAATGGATCGATCCGCTAAGCTTCTAGAGTCGCATCAGCGTATGGAGGTAAGTGCGGGTAGGGAAAGCTTTTTCCTAAATGAAAGAGGCATAGATTAATGCTCGCGCCAAGCAAACAAGATCGGCCAAGGGAATAACATTACATCCTCATTCCCCGGGGAAAATCACATGGTTTTAAGAAACTTGAAGGGATATCCATGCGTTTTGGGAAGCTTTTAAGGAGAGCATCGCCGAGCAATTCTGCTTTCAACGGTTATATCTTAGCTAATTCAAACAAACTATTCCTTATTCAATGTGCAAAATTTTAATCGTAGGTGGCCAATCTGGCTATTTAAAAGTTAGACGTCAGCAGAGATAGCTAAGGTCGAAGCGCAAATATTGGAAAATTTGAAGATCTTCCCTCCATTTGATTCGAAGCTTTATTCATGGGGAACTTTTTGTCATTACGTCTTGAAGGATTTTGACATATTTGGCTTAGGTAAAGTCTTTGAACTTCGGGTTCCGGGAATCGGATTGGGGTTAACGGATGGTGGGATGTGGTGGTACTTCCTTGGAAACTTAGTTGGCTCTTATCCAGTTGTCTCCTAGGTTTCTTGTTCCTCTACCTTTTTTGGGAGAAGGAGTTGTTAGGAATCGAGGGTTTTCCTCATAAGCAACCATCTTCGGGAAGTGTTTGCTTTCATTCAACCCTCCGGGTTAGGAAATAGTATTACTCGGATGAGTACCCGAAGTAGGGCTTGGTTTTGGAATAAAAAATCCACTTAAAATATTTTGCTTATTATTTTGAAAAGCATTTTGGTTGATTCATTCAAGACAGGGTTGTTGATTCTTCATCGTATTTTGAGATTTCATTACTTAATTCTCTTTTCAACGTGCTTGATTTGACTTTGCATGTTTTCTCATCATTTGTTCATTTGTTTCTCATATTACTCGAAGAAACTCATTTTTGAATCATTGTTGAACTTGATTATTAGGAACTTAAAAAGGTTTGGTTTTGAAATCCTTGGATTGATAATTTTGGGGCGCAATGATTTTTTGAAACTTGAAAAACTTGATTTCCATGTAAATTTTATTTTCCCCCCGATATTTTAAAATTATTTCCTTGTCCTTGATTTTTGATTATATCTATTTTGACCATTTTGACCGGAAGCAAAATCGCGGTGTGGTGGTGCCATATGGTGGCTAACACAGTTCGGAGGAAGTACTTGATGTATAGTACCCGACAGCCGCACAAACCACTTAGATTGGATTGTTATCGGTCATTTAGGAAAATTATTGTAAGTTATGAGCACACCCACAAGTAAACACAAAAGATTCCTCATCAGCTTTAAGCGTAGCGGGGAGCTGACAACTTTTTAGAAACAATCTCAATAAAGGTCGTTTATTTGGTCCGCATAAGCTTATCCATTTATCTCATCGTTTTGTACTAAAACTTTCCTGAATTCGTATTCATCCTAGAAACATTTGATTTGTTACGTGAATAACGAACTTTTGATTTGTTCCCAATTGGTTCAAAAGGCTCTCTAGTAGTCTTTACTCAAAAGATTTCCACCGCCGCTGGCATTTAATGAAGTCTTGTTGTTATCGTTTAATACCGTTTAGAAAGTATCTATTTGGGTCAACTTCGTAAATCAGTGGTAGGGATATGCATCTATGCATTTTCTTAATTTCGTTCCCATCTTCCACTAAAAGGTCTCTCGAATTTTTGGGTAAAATGAGAGATTTCATTCTTTAAGTGAGTGGTCTTCGAGGGAGGGAAAAATTGATTCACGAATTTGGTTACGAGATCTTCCCAAGTCAAGATCGAATTAGGTGGTTCTTTTTGTACAAAAACTCTTGCCGGGCCCCTCGAGTGAATATGGAAACATCATGAGTTTAATTCACATCATTCGGCATATCCTTAAATTTCAAAGTCGAGGTAATCCTTTTGAAATTATTAATATGAGTATGAGGGTTTTCCCTCTCGAAACCATGAAATGGGCTAGCTTGAACTAATTGTAGCAAATTTTTCTTAATCTTAAAATTATCCGCATTAATTTCCGGTGTTACGATAGCTTCTCTAAACCCTTCCGTGGGTGCACAGAGTAGCTCTTCCATTATTCGTTCTGCCATTGGTGCAACTTCAACGACAGGTACGTAGTCGGGTTCGCTACGTTTGAAGCACGTCTTCTATTTCGAGTCTCGGAATGGCTAGGGTTGAATTATTTGGAAAAATTGGGAACTTTCTTAGTGCGCATGCAATATGCAAAAATAACGAGGAGAGAAAAATATATACACAAAAAATTATTTTTGTTTCACCGAATAATCCAACAACTTAGGGTACTCCCTTAAGTGAAATTGCAAAACGAGGGGACGTAGTGGGTGGTGGCAGAAATCGCCTTAAAAAACGTTTGTCCTTCGGGTCGTAGTTCCGTTGGAACAAACCTCCTAATGCTTATTTCCACAATAGAGGTGCGCACTTTTTATTAAGTGACATTTAAGGACGGTACTTTTTTTTTGAATCTTAAGTTTGAGTACTTATTATTGGTATCACAAATTCTCTAGTTAGCCGAATTAAATTGTTCGTGTATTTTGAGTATTTAGAGATACAAAATAAAAATCGAAAAATCACTGAGAGCAAATATTTTTGTATTTTTTTTTTAATTATTAAACTTTCATATTATATAAATGAAAAGAAAAATATTTTTACTTTTTTATTTTTTTTATTATTTTTTGATCTTTTTTTTTCAAAAAGACAGTAAACGTTCGAAGACGAATGGTTCTCCAATTCACGCTCGAACAAATTTCAAATCGACAGCATTTTAACACGATTTTCCAATTGCAGCGGCGCCAAAAATTTGATACAATATTTTATATACGTATAAAGAAATTCACTAGAAATCTTTGAGGGCAAAGATCTATAAAGTAAAATCATAACACAAAAATATTGAAAGTAACGGTAAGTGTTCACCGGGGTCGTTATATCCCCAGTGAGTAGTGAATGAAATTGAAACTTCTGTTTTTATATTGGACAATGTTTAGAATTGGTTTACGACTGTTGAATTGGTTTTCTATCTTCTACAATTAAAAACACATTAAACATTCAAGGTAAAATTTAAGCACAAAAAATGATACGGAATTTAAAGTTACGAGACAATTATAAACCTAAATTATATAAAAATTAACCTTAAAATGATTTTTTAAACTTTTCATAATCCCTTAATTATAAGAATAAGCTAAGGACAATCCTTAAACCGAGAACGCTTAAAGTTTAAAATGGAAGATAAACGAGATAGGGAATCAAATCCGGTTCTTTTTAAAATTGAAATTCTTAAACTTTAAACCCTAGAAAAGCAAGTTTTAAATACTAAGCTTCTAAAAATTAAAAGAAAATCTTATAAAAAGGAATTATTTTTGTTTATTTTTCTCATTTTTTATGAATTTTTAAAGTTTTTAAACTCAAAATTAATGATTAAAATATACAATAATTTATACTCTAAATTTTCTAGGTAAAATAATAAATGTGTTTATTAAAAGTGATACTAATTTTTTTAATAACTTAACCTAAATAAAGCTGGCAATATAAGTCCTTAAAAGCTAAAAAATAAGCTAATCGGCTTATAAAGAAAATTAGAAAACGAAAAGGTGTATAAAAGACTAGTAGTGGGCTATCATAACAGATTCTCCGTCTGGTGATGTGGTTTGTTGTGTTGAGTATGTTAGGGACGTGTAGTGTGTGGAAAGGGGGGGGTCATGGTTCGACCCCATGATTTCTTCTTTTTGCATTTTTTTATTTTTGAAAAACTTTTTGCAACATAGTTATTATAATCAGCTGAGAGAATGAACAACTTTTGTGAAAACAACCTTTTTGAAACTTAACAAATAAGCTGGGAAAGAGCTTAAAACATTGACAGAATTGACTTAACACTTTTTGCTTTTTAACAAACTTAAGAAACCAATTAAGCTAGAATAATCTAAAGACCTAAGTAAATTAAGTTTAAACTACCCTATAACTAACCTAACTGATTCAAATCTAAGCTGAAAATCACAAGCCATAAGCTGGAAAAACAGAATAAGCACTTGACACAAAACTGGTTACCAAACAGACAATGAGGCAACTTTGAGTTTATTTTCTAATAAGCAAATGGATCCTTATGATAAAATGACTTGTACCAGCTTAAACCTTGACCTATAAGCTACTTGAAACAGCTTTTAAAAACTATTTTGAAAATCAAATGATCAAAGAAAAAGCTAACTTAAAACTGCTGATTTACTCGTTATTTTATGAGCTGAGTACTTATTTTAAAAGACCAAGTGCTAAATCCAAGCTTAAAAACAGATAAGTAAACAAACCTAAATTTTTACTATATATGCTCAAAACATAAGAACGTTTGGCCTAAATAAAACATACTTGTGAACAAATTTGAAATGATAATTCTAACTTTTACTAGTTGGAATTTTGATTTGAAAAAGAACTTTTGTCTGTTTTTCTTATCTGATGCACTTGACCATGAAAACCTACCAAAACTTAAAACTAACTTGATGCAGACCTAAAACTTGATTCAATTATCATTTGAACACCAAAATAAGAGCAGAATGAGAGACTAATTTAACTAGAACCAGCTTGAGCTAAAAATGCACTTTAAAGTGTTGCAAAAATCGGTCTAGGCGGCCGATTAATCGGCGCCTAGGCGCTAGGCGGGGATTAACCGCCTTGATTTTCACTAATCGTCCTTATTAATCGGTTTGGTCAAAAATCGGTCAACATAGCAATTAATCGGACAAAAATCGGTCAAATCAGACCTAAATCGGATAAAAATCGGCTAAATTGGACAATCGGTAACATTATTAAAAAAAAAAAAATTAGAAATGGATAAGAAATCGGCCAAATCATGGATAATCGGGATCAACATCTCATTAAAATCGGCTCATATGTCTGGGCAAAATCAGACATACATTTTCAAAATTTTATAATTATATATATGAAAAGTCCAATCCGATTAATCCTTGATTAATCCCCGCCTAACTGATTACTCGTTAGGCGGTACCCAACCGCCTAGCTAGCGCCTAGCGATTTTTGCAACCTTGCTTTAAACTAAACTTAAACTTAACAGATTCAAACAACTACTTACTAACTTTATAAAAACTTGATTTAAAACTACAAAGCACTAAAATCCTAATCTTATAACCCTAAATATGATATTTAAAATGAATCCAAAGGACTAAATGGCCTCAAGCAATATTAACTTGAATTAGTACTGCTTGACCCAAACACTCCTTTAAATCCCTCAAATCCATACTCAGCTTATAAAAATGAGAATTAATGCTTAAAACTTAGATACCAGATGCTATAGAACTAAAAACAGACATAATGAACAATATTCAATAAGCAAATAAGCAAAACCATAAGCTAACTAATTATGCTATTATTTTTGGATTTTTAAACTGTTTTATAACTATAACTTTTTGGGGGGGGAGCCAAAAAAAAAACTAGATTTTAATCTTATAAGAGAACACAATTAGCAAACAAATAGTTAAACTAAAATATAGTATAAGTTAACTAAAAACACTATAAGCTAATTTTAGACAGATTAAGCAGAAATTTAACTAAAGTGCAATAATAAGTTGTAAAAGGTAAAATTAAGAACTTACAACAGCCTTAGCTTAAACAAGGCTTATAAATGCTCGAGGAGCTTCTCAACAAGCTTAGCTTATCTTATGATAAGCTGGTGTGGTCTTGGAAACCCTTCCATTACTGGTTTCCCTTCCAAATACAAGCTGAGGTAATTTGATTATGATTTTGTGTAATATTAAGCTCAGTTAAGCTTTTGTGAGCTTAACTGAGTGACCTATGAGCTTATGAATGAATTTGAAAACTATTTTAGCTTAAATAGAGTATGAAAGAGCTTTTTATCAAATCATAGTGCAAATAAGTAAAAAACAGAATTGACAATTAAACTTAAATGAAAACAACTTTTATCGATAAGATGAAATGAGTATAAACTTTTGAAAAGGAAATTACATTTAACTAAAAACAATAAGCTGAAATTACATGAAATAAGCTATAAACTACAAGCTACTTATTAAAAACTACTCCTAGATATACTAACTTGTGTGTGATGAGGCTTCTATTTATAGCTGAGAGGTGAAGCTTCTAGGCTCTAGACGCTCCCTTTGCTTTGATCTTGACCATCCATTTATAACCAACTCTGAATCCCTTTGATCTTAGCCGTTGGATGAGTGACACGCATGATTAGCCAATGATTGGCCTTGGGATTGCCAGCGTGGCTTCCCTAGGCGTCATTGCGTGCGTTATCATTCTTCTAGAAGAGTTAATTTCATTTAAGTGAGGTTAAATTGGTGCAGGGTAAAGTTGGGAATGAAGGTGAACAGTGAAAAGGGTTTCCCGCCCCTTTTCTTTCCTATAACGATTTGTTTGACCGAGTTTTAATAAGAGTTGACTTGGGCTAATTTTTTGGCCGGTGGTATTATAAAGGAAATGGGCTAAGGAATTTGGATTTTATGAAAGTGTTAAATAGCACTTAACGACCTTTAGTCATAAGGAT
>BQNB010122109.1:5284-20341 GCA_026074375.1 Tanacetum coccineum
AAAAAAAGATATGATGAATCTAACCTGATGTTAATCAAATGAAGAAGAAGTTGATGGATCGATCGAAGATCGATCGATTAGTTGTTCGTGTTATTTTTATTTAAAGATCAAAGATCAATCGATCGATCTGTTGTTTGCACCTGATGGGATTAATTGTTCGTGTAGAGAGAGAAAAAGAACATCATCTGTTGGTGTAGAGAGATAGAGAGAAAAACACGTTATGTGTATGTGTTAAATGAGTGGTTAATAAGAAAAAGAGGTTTATATATTAGACGTTAAATGACCAAAATACCCATACAGTGTAAATTGAGGATGTAATCTCATCCATTAGATGAGATGAAGATGGAGGGTGGAGATGAGTCCCCCGGTATCCACAAAATGTTTGGTATCCAAATGAACTTAAATCGGGTAATAGAACCCCATTGTAAATTAATAATCTTTTATATCTACATCTATATTATATATAAAATGTGTACATTCTATTCTTGAAAGTGAAAAAAAATCAGAAAACTATATATAGAAATTTTAATCTCATTCAATTTAAATAGTGTTTAACTCTTACATTCTAAAACTTCTATTATTTTTCGTTTATAATCACAATTTTTTTATCACTACCATGATATGCCGTTATAAAATTCTGTTGCTATGCACGGCTAGTTATCCTATTTACATAAAAAAAGTAAAGGGTAAATTACACCTTTGGTCCCCAAACTCTACCTCGCTTGCCCGTTCATTCCCCAGATTATGGGGACTCTCATACGGGGTCCCTTTTTGTCACTATGCTTACCCGTTTGGTCCCTGGAGCTCCGTTATGAGTAACAACGGCTATCTCTGTCGTTATCCTTGCCACGTCGCCCACTATTGAAGGGCAAAATTATCTTTTCACTATTATTTTATGTTGTGTCGTTGGTCCCTAACTACTTTGTCATCACGGTAACTTTTACTGTACCTTTTTTTGTCGCTCTCCCGCCATTACCACAGTTTTATGAAAACTTATTGTATGTTACCATAATCTATCAAGTAAATTTGTTGAGCATGGTATGAACATAATTAATAAATTTTGTCTATGCTTTGGACCATTAACAAATTTATTCTTTAAAAAAATAAAACCATTATTACTGACTCTTCATTTTTTCCATAAGACATCTATTATACAAATCTGAGATTTTTCAAATAAAACCAACTACATACACACATTCAAATCGATTAGCAGGTTTAAAAGCTCATTCGTGCTTGTTAAGTCATGAGTTCCTCTACCAAAAGAAATGTTGTTGTTATAGGTCTTGATGATAATGAGTCAACAGATAAAAAGTAAAAAGCTCATTCGATTTTGTTAAGTGTGTTTTTTTGCTATATATTTTTTCAGTTGTATTCCTAAGATTGCTACCATGTTTCAGGAAACAAAAATATCAATGTGATAAAGAAGAAGAAACGCCTGCTACAATTACTACAGGTAATTTAAGTATGATGGCATATAAGTTTGAATTTTTTTTGATAAATTATTAGTTACTTCTTTACTCAACTAGATATGCACTATGCGCTTATAATGATGATAAGCCTGATGAGTACTATTACGAGATGGAAGCTGAGGAACAAAAACAGTAGAAGTTGGAAAGCGAATAAGAGGCGAGGTTGGAGGCACCAAGAAAACGAAGAGAAGAACATTGGAAAGAACTTGAAGCTATTCGAAAGCTTGAAGAAGAGTATGAGGAAGATCCTGAGCTTGAAGAAGAGGAAGAAGACAATGAATACGAGAGTTTTAATTACAATGATTTGCATTTGGCTTATTTGGGTGAGAAATCACCAGACTAGAATTTTTAGCTATTTATATGTAAGGTATGTTATCTATTTGAACACAGTAAAATTTACTGTAAATTTGTTTGTCGTTATCCGATCGCGCGGTTGGTCCCTGTCCTTCCTTTCTTCCTCCCTCTCTCCCGCCAAAATCCTTTTTTTTGCACCATTTATTTACTTTGAGGTTTATTTTCTCACGATTTAATTACTTTAATGTGATTATGGTTGTTAACCTTGAATTAATATGAGTATAGTGTGTATTTTGTATGGGTATATTATGTTTGATAAGTAGGATTAGTCAAATACATTGAAAATTTTAAACTGATTACAACATAGTAAAGAAGAGGCTTTGGAAAGTCCCTAGATACCTTAGTGAGCCATTGTAACAACAATTTTAAATAAACATTATACAAGAAAGGATAATCAAACACTAGCATATGACGGAATGAATTCAAAAACCTTATAATTAAGTTTTTTTATATCCCACATCATACATTGCGTAAGGCGGAATGAAACCTTGAAGGTAATCATCAGAAAGTTCATTAGATCCCATATCATAAATCTCACGCAGAGTCTTTGATATTAGGTTGCATTGTACAACCTTTGCAGACAAGTTGATCACCAAAAAAGAATCATCTTTCCTTTCTCCCAAAACAATGCTCCAAACTATAGACCGAATTGACCATCCTTCAAGAAGTGGATTCATAAAGTCATCAGTATTAACAATGTACTTAATCAACCATACAGAACACTCTTTCCTCATCTCGTAGATAGTAAAGTCGTTAGAGCTAATAAAATATCTACGAACAAGAACCAAACACCCAAGTGACTCGAATAATTTCCCTTCCAGATGCAACATGTGAGGAAATCATATGCTTATTATCATTGTAAGCATGCTTGTTATAATTGGTTGGTAATGGTCTTGAGGGATTTGTATTGTTGTTATAATTGGATGCTCATGGTCTTCAATATTTAACTTGTAATGCGCAAGCTGCCTATTCTCGGTTTCTAGCCAATGTAAGGCATCATTTTAATAGATTGCACTATCAAACTGTACAAAAAGAAGTATGTAAATCTTTCCCTACACAGGGTCTAATTGATTGTCTCTAATGAGTAAATTTGTATAACAATCTCACAAGAGTTTATTCTAGCACGGACCACTTTGTAGTCAGGTGATTTTGTAGGGTCAAATGCCAATCTCAATCCAGCACATCCATAAAAATTTGACTCATCATGTGTGTAATCCAGTTCCGGAATCAATTTAACCAGATTAGTGGATGGATTATATACGTAATAAAAATGAGTCCCTCCCCAACTAGTACACAGAAGCAAACCATTGCAAGACTGCAAGATGTTAACATTATAAACTACCTCGGTGCAGCCAAGAGTAAATGGCTTGTCGCTAGTGTATTTTATTGACTTAGTTCTTGTATCTAATGAGACAAAAACATAATGAAATGAATTTGTAATGTGATTAACAAAAATACCAGCAGGTAGATCTATGTTTTGGATCTTGTTACGGTTATGGGTGAAATCAGGGGATGTAAGAATTCTTAGCCATTGTTTTGATACGGTTGTAAAAAGATGAATACAAAGAATAGGTAATCGGAGTAAGATTTCAGTTTAATGGTCATCGTTGGTAAGGACTTTATGTTGTGGTGCATAGGTTTCTCGAGCATGTGTCCTTTGCTTATGTGACATCATCTCCAATATCTAGTGACCTTTTTATGAAGTAAATTTGTGCAAAAGAGTTAATATTGTTGGTTGTGGCTGACTTAATTTATGGTTGTTATAGTATGGTTGAGTACGTTTACCTTTAAATAACAAAACCAAGATGAGTAGATGAGAAGCTAAACCTAAGTTGTGAGGGATGAATCTTGCAATCAAACTATATATTTTCCTGCATTAATTGCCATGCATCGAGCTGTATAAGAAACAGTAAAAACGCATTGCATGTTATTATTACAGTAAACATTTGGCTTTGCCTCTAATTGGACTGTCAACTAAAATTACTTTGCGTGATACCCATTGTGTTGGTATTGATGGATTTTATTACCCTTGATATTTGGGTAAATTACACATCTCGTCTTTTCACTAGTTGTTAGGGCCAATTGCATGTTTTGCATTATCCGATTTTACTCAATGTACACGTGTAATGTATTTATCCTGTAATCTTGTTACAATGTTGGTCCCTTTGTGTTTTACTTTATCTGTTTTTGCTATTTAAGGGGTCAAACCCCCCAGTTATTTGCATACCTAAAAAACCCACTAAAGCTAATCACACCCTTAACATTCACTATAAAAAGATGGCTTATTTTCCATGTCTAGAAGGACTCGCCGTGGCTGCTAATTCTAGGTCTTTATTTGATAGAATAATGTTATACTTTGAAAAGGAAACCTCAATTGATTTAGACTTTGCAGCCGATCTACATAACTTATGGGTGCAGTTTATAGACCGCACAAATGATAGAAAGTTGTTTATAAGTGAACTTGATGGAGTGTCTCCATTAATGATGTCTTACAATTGCTGTCAGTTTTTGCAACAAGTTCAAGAGAATGATTTTATCAAATTAAAGAGCCGAGGAAGATGATCGCCAAGACTTATCGTGAAGTGCATAAAAAGCTTGATTTTGTTTCTGTTATGAAAAATATGTAATTGGGTTGTTCATGTGTTGGTTAAGTTGTGATTTTGTTGTAGATGGTTGGTTTAGATGTGGGTTAGGGTTGGGTCAATAGAGTTAGTTGGTTATTTTGTTTACGCCTACTTTGTGTTGTTTTTACAAGTCGGTTTTTATGTAAAACTTTTTTTGGTTCCATAAAAGTGTGATGTTGTTAATTATTGATTTGGTTCCTTAACCATTGTATGGTTATTGATTATTTGCTCTTATACAACTTGGGTTTTTACGAGTTAAGTACATTTTTTGTGCTTTTTGTAATTTTAGTCCAACCACTTCCTTACGAAAACTTAGGGACCAAATATGCCACATTAATTTTGTTTTCCCGCCTGATTTTATCAACAAAACAACAAGTAACATGCAGACTAATTTCAAGGCAAATATACATTACCAGGCGGAAATTTTAGTGCATACAATCCCAAAGTTTAGTGCATAGAATCCCAGTACATACAACCAAGGTTGTCAAAATCATCCCACATATAGAAAACGATCAGGATCGCTGTAGGATCTTAATTTAAGCAGGATCGGTGTAGGATCGTAGGATCGCACGCAAGATCGTAGGATCGTAAACGATCCGATCCTACTACATGCCCATGTTTTTATCTCAAATCGAGCTGGATCGGTGTAGGATCGTAGGATCGCACACAGGATCGTAGGATCTTTAACAATCGGATTCTACTAGAAGCCTATGTTTCTTATTGTTTTTTTGTCTATTTTAAGTCCAATCACATCAATCTAACGATTAAAAATTGAACTTAATGGAGAGATTGCATTATTGATATTTATATGGTACATTTTCATATAAAAATTCGCATTAAGCTGTGTTTGATATTAGATACTCTCTAAACATGTGTAACTCCTAATAGAAAAATATCTTTAGTGGCATTTACGATCCTAATCCGATCCTCATACGATCCTGCGATTTCGATCTTGCAACGAGAAAAATGATCCCAGGTAGGATCCCGATCCTAACAACCTTGCATACAACTATACAATTAACTAGTTAAAGAATTATTACAGACCAACCAAAGGACTTATCTTGAGCAAGAAGCTTAAGAGTTTTTCTTTTTTCCAGAACCAGAACATCCAACTACGTCTTCCTATATGGGTCCAAATGATCGAAAAGGATAACGTGCTTGACCTCTTGTATTGGTACCCATAGTACTTGAAGCAATTTATGGATGTGGGTAGATGATCTGAAGTGGTATCGGGTCTTCTTCCTTAGTCTGCATAGGGACATCAAGTAGTTTTGTCTCTTCTTATTGACTCTCCTTACATGAATGACTGTCTGAAAAAACAGGGGCTTGAAGGGATGTGTCATCATCTGATCCAATTAATGCTTCTGCAAAGATGTACAAAAATAGTAACGACACACTATATTGAACCAATTATGTCAAATTTATCCATTTTAGACCCCATTTACAAACACATCATAATAAAATGAAGAGCACACATTCACCAACTAACCTTTTTGCTTTAGCCTTTTATCTCTTAATTTGAAAAAAAAACTGCTTCTACATTTTTAATCCTCTGTTCAAGTTCATCAACCTCTTTAATTCTTGTTGTCTTTTGCTTTTTGTCTACAAACAAAGCCAATAAATCAATACATAAGAGAGGGTCAATTGGATCCAATATGAGTAAAATGCATTTTTTTACACTTTCCATTCATTACATCACAATGTTAAATGGGTCAATCTTATAGCATAAAAATGCAAAACAACGCTATTGATTCTAAAAAAAGGCTTGATGAGGTGTTATTTTATACGCTTTTTAGGGGTCATTTAACCCCCTAAATCATTCACTTATGCCCAAATTATGCACTTAAACGTTTCTTTTTGTGTTTTTAGCATTTGGATGACTTTTGGAGGAAATAAGCGTGACTTGGGCTCATTTGGAGAAGAAACAGACAAGACAACGACTCTACACCAACTCTCTTGAAGAAAATGCAAATAGTGTCTCGAGACGGCGTCGCCAAAGCTTGTGACGGTGTCAGGATCATAAAGAGACGGCGTCATGATTTCTCATATGGCGTCAGAACGTAGCCGCCTCAAAAGAAACCCTAGAAGATTCAACATCGTGACAACGTCAGGATTTTTGGTCTATTTCTCTATATATACTCACGCATATTAGGGTTTTTAGGTGTGAAACTTTTGGGATCCGAACCCTAACTTTAGAAGACGATTTTGGCTGCTCCTTAGGCCAATTTTAGGGTGTCAAAACCCTCTTGTATCATCCTTGAACACATGTTTTAATCAAGTGAGATTGTTTATCTTTTAATCATTTAATATGTCTATGTGTTGTTTGATTGATTTATGTTCTTCTCTTATTTATAATATGTTAGGCAAGATCCATTAGTATTTACTTATGATTGCATGAAACTTGGTTTGTAGATCCTTATACTATTGCTTCTCGTAATGGATGTGGGCGTAAGGCTTTAGAAAACTAGTCATTAAGTTGATTTAGATGTCTTAGGAAACGAGATTGTGTAGAAAGGATACCATCGGTAACAGTCTTTATACTACCTTACCCCTAATATGGTTGATCCCTCTTCAGTGTTTTAATGCATTTAATATACTCCTAGGGGCCTTGTAATAGTCTTCATACTACCTTACTTGTGTGTTGCTCTAGCAGAATATTACGTAGACGACATTTTCATGTAATTCGCTAATACTTTAGGAAATACTTACACAGATCATCACGAGTGTGACAAGGCAATATGATTAGGAGAAGTAAACTAAGAAGTAGTGCATGATTAAGTAAATATGTTTTTTTACCATATAGTTCTCACCAAAGTAGCTTAGATTAATTAGTTAAAATCAACCAATCTCTCAAAACCATAAGTTTACTTGCTTTCTATAAAATACAAAATTATAAAAATAATCTTCTCTCAACCCCGTAGACCTTTGTTAGATTTAGTTCAAGCCTTCCCAACCTATTCCCCTAAAGAACGATAACAACCCCCTGAGTCTTGCGTAAACTACACTACAACGATTAGGTACACTACCTAGTGAGTTGTAAAACTCTTTGCGAGAGTTACACAACGACCGCATCAAGTTTTTGGCGCCGCTGCCTGGGAATAGTTAGGTTTTGAATTTAGTTTAGCTTAGGTCTACTCACTTGAATCCTTTCAAGTGAGATTTTATTTTCTTTTTATTAGCTTTCTTTAGTCTATCTTTTCTTTGTGTTTTGTTTATAAATCTTTTTCATTGACCTCCATGAGAGATGAAAATCCTATCCGTACTCTTGGAGATTACTCCAAACCTAGCCACGAGGGCTATTGAAACACCATTGAGATCCTCGATGGGAACAATGTGGTGCCTCTACGATCCGACACCATCCGGTTGGTGCAAAACGGATGCTCATTCCACAGACTTTGATCTGAGGATCCAAATCAACATCTTAAGAATTTTCTAAAACTAGTAGACTCACTTGACCTTGATGTTGCAAACAAGGAAAGAACGCGCTTGCGTTTATTTTAATTTTTCCTTCGTGATCGAGCTAGCAATTGGCTTGAACGTCTTCTTGCAGGATCCATCTTAACATGGGAGGATCTTACTACTCGTTTCCCTGCTCAATTCTTTCCACCAAGAAGGACTACAAAACTTTGCAATGACATCTTATTATTCCAACAACACCAAGGTGAATCTCTCCGAAGCATGGACTCGTTTCAAGGACTTACTCCAAAAAGTCCCTCATCATGGCATCGATCTTTGACTCCAAGTCCAAATCTTTTATGACCATGTCAATCCCGCCACAAGGCGAACCATCGATCAATCGGTCGGTGGCAATCTTCGTGACAAAAATTCCAAAGAATCTTGGGCACTTTTAGAGGACCTAACCCTCTATGACGACGAAAGTTGGAATGACCCAAGGGACTTCACTAAACCGGTCAAGGCAATCTCTTTGCCTCAAGATGTCCTGAGTACATTCGACCGTCGTCTCATCGAGCTAAAAAATCAAGTTTAATGCTTGATGGAAGCCTATCTTGCTCCTAAACAACCCGTCCAAGTGAACAAAATCGCTTTTTCATGTCAGATTTGTAGTGGTCCCCACGATACTCAATATTGAATGGAAAATCCCGAGCAAGCTTTTGTTGAATATGCATCCTCGCGTAGCAACAAAGTGGGAGGTAAGCTATTCACCACCAATCAAGGACCAAGAACCTTCAACAAGGCTTCTAATACTTGGACGAACAAACCCAACTTTAGTTGGGCAAGTGCTCAAACCTTCTCAAGCCCGCGAAGAGGTTCAATTTCCACCTACTCTTCCAATGTGCCATATGGGCCTTCAAACTACTAAGCCAATTTGGAAAAAGTGCTAAACGATTTTGATTCACAACATAAGCAATGATTATCTAGCCTTGGGACCCAACTCAAGCAACAACAAGATGTTATGTTTGATAAACTCAACACTTTATAGAAAAGGTTTTCTAAAAAAATTGAGAGTACACCCACTCACAGCAACCCTACTAATGGCGTTGCTCATGTAAATGCTATATCATTCGATCACATGGAAAGTCAGGAACCCCAAAACAAGGCAACTATCAAGAGCCCCTCAAAGCTGCTCTTACCAAAGTACCAAGCACCATCATCCTTAAAAACTAACAGTGAAAACTCCTCCTCCAAGCGCATTTGTTTTGTTAACATAATCACGATAGTAAATAAGGAGGAAGACCCAAGGAATACCCCGCAAGTGGAATTGAATGACCTATCAATTGTAAGAAAAGTAGAGTCTAGTGGGACATATGAGGGAAATGAGGAGAAAGAGGCAAAAGAGAGTAGTGAGGAGGTGATAGAAGATGAATGATTAAAAGTTGAGGAACCATTAGACCTAGTTGATATATGTGAGGAATTGGTCTATGAATCATTATTAAGGAGATGCCTAGGTGCTCGTTGAACTATGATTTTAGGATCAAAGGAGGTGACCCAAGTAACCTAAAAATTCCATGCATGATAGGGCACAAGTTCATTGCCAATGCATACATTGACCTAGATTTACCCATAAACATCATGTCTTTGGCCTTTTACAATTCTATTAGGAGAAATAAATACGAGTATATGGGGAAAATTTTGTTGGAATAGGAAGAAATATGCACGTGTTTGTAGGCAACGTGAGTTACGTGTTGGACTTTACCATCTTAGAGAATATTGAGTCTAATATTGATCCTAGTTTATCCCAGGTAATATTTGGATGACCTTTTGTAGAAGAATCTTGTCTAGTGATAAATAGGGAACACATATTGATGACTTTTACAGATAGGGTTAAAGAGGTTACATTCAAAACACCATATAAGGATCCTAAAAGTAGTGAGTTGACTAGCGAAGGTCATGACCTATTATCATCCAGGATAATACCAAGTGACGATGACTATGATAGAGGGTGTAGGAAGCCATCTGATTTAAAGGATGGATTTTACAGAGACACCATTAAGATTGGACCCGAATACTTGACTGGAATTAAAGATGAAGGAGGAGTCACGTAAGGAAGTGTGACTCCGAGTCTAGCTACAAGACTCTTAAATAAAGAAAAGCGCTTTTTGGGAGGCAACCCAATCTTTTATTTCCGCATTTAGGAGTGTCGTGTGTTTTAATTCTATCTTATTTGTTTATTTATGCTTGAATTATTTGATTTATCATGCTTTGTTTTGTCTTTAACCTCGTATTAATTGCAATCAAAGGTATTTCAATAAAGTTGTAAAAGAAAAATCCAGTTTATAAGAACCAATTCAAGCATATTAAATAAATTGTTTAGATTAATTCGCGTCATGTTTTGGGATCCGAACCCTAACTTTAGAATACGATTTTGGCTGTTCCTTATGCCGATTTTAGGGTGTTAAAACCTTCTTGTATCAGCCTTGAACACATGTTTTAATCAAGTGAGAACGTTTATCTTTTATCATTTAATATGTCTATGTGTTGTTTGATTGATTTGTGTTCTTCAGTTCTTTATAATATGTTACGCTAGATCTATTAGTATTTACTTATGATTGCATGAAACTTGGTTTGTAGATCCTTTTACTATTGCATCTTGTGATGGATGTGCGCGTTAGGCTTTAGAAAACTAGTCATTAAGTTGATTTAGACGTCTAGGGAAACGCGATAGTGTAGAAAGGATACCATCGGTAATAGTCTGCATACTACCTTACCCCTAATATGGTTGATCCCTCTTAAGTGTTTTAATGCATTTAATATACTCCTATGGGCCTTGTAATAGTCTTTATACTACCTACTTGTGTGTTGCTCTAGCAGAATATTACGTAGACGGCATTTTCATGTAATTCGCTAATACTTCAGGAAATACTTACACAAATCATCACGAGTGTGACAAGGCAATAGGATTAGGAGAAGCAAACTAAGGAATAGTGCATGATTAAGTAAATATGTTCGTTTATCATATAGTTTTCACCAAAGTAGCTTAGATTAATTAGTAGTTTAATTAGTTAAAATCAACCAATCTCTCAAAACCATAAGTTTACTTGCTTTCTATAAAACACAAAAATATAAAAATAATCTTCTCTCAACCCTGTCGACCTTTGTTAGATTTAGTTCAAGCCTTCCTAACTTATTTCCCTAGAGAACGATAACAACCCCCCGAGTCTTGCCTATACTACACTATAACGATTAAGTACACTACCTAGGGAGTTGTAAAACTCTTTGTGAGAGTTACACAACGACCGCATCTAGGCTACACCAAATGAGTGGATTAAACAAAAATACATAAGACATGCCAAGAATACTTGGCGGATTACAACACTTAAACAAACAAAACATCATTACACTAGAATAAAGAACGCATATAACTAGAGAACATTAGCAGACTAGTTACAAAACAAAGCAAATGGAAAACAAAAATACTTATTAAATAAGAAACAAATCATTTACCTTTAACCATTTTGATTAACCATTCACACTTACGGTTGCAAAGAATTAGACATTTATTTTTTTTGGCCGGTGACTTTTAGTTGATTAATATACGAATTTGTTAAATTATTGCAAATTTGGTCCCTGATGTTTTGTATGTTAGTTGTTGCACTAAAAGTACCCCGACGTTAAGGGGCGTTCATACGTGGACCATTGTTGTAAAAGTGGGATCTACACGTGGTTCATAAAAACTTTATCTTACACCGTTGGTCCCTAAAGGTTTTATTGTCTAATCAAATTCCCGCCTTTCACGTGTCTTCCAAAGAAATATTTATTTAGGGACTAAGCGTGTAATAATAGTGTTATTTAATATACGTGAGATGGAAGCTTGTGAATGTCAGTTATTGAGCCGTCATATATGTGATATCTAATTATTAGATTCACTGTGGAATCACTAACATGAATTGGTTTTTTGATATTTAAGTTTACATACCCATATCATTTTTAAACAGTAAACAACCTAACATGCCCAACAACAACCAAAAAACCAATGGCCTTCCCACGTCTACAAGAACTTGCTGCAACGCAAAACTCCAACAATTTGACTGACACAGTGTCAGTCTATATTGAAAGGAAAATAAGCGATGATCTTCAGTTTGCTACTACATTAAGCCATTCTTGAGAGGTCTTATAACACAGACTATTGATAGCCGAGCTTAATGTATTTGGTGGTCCATTAGCATTGCAATGTGCCGAGTTTTTTTAAGCAGTTATGCCAAACCGAAGTGATTAAGATGTTAGAGATAAGGAAGTCGATAACGGAAGTGCACATTCAAATGCATAAAAAGATTGAGTTTCTTCTAGTTATGAGGTTCTATTGATTTAATTATGGATAGTTAGGTAATCTTTTGGTTTGTTTTGCATGTAGATGGATGATGATGTTAGGTTGTATCTTTTGTGGTATTACGTTCATGGGGACGATAAAGTTGGGTCTTTGGTAGCGATTTTTGTAGTTTTATTTAGACAGGGATTATGGTATTTGGGTTTTCTTTTTTGTACATACATTAAGCCGTTATTATATGTTACTGTTTCACTATCTTGTTTATGTTTTGATTTGACCATGTTCTTGACCCTTGTTTGGGTGTGTGAATAAAGTCTACCATTTAGGAGTCAAACCACAATGCATACTAACTTGTCATACCACCAGTACATTTTAAACCTTGTTTGACAATTTCAAGTCAAAGCATGTGAATATTTTATACCCTATTTGACCATTGCAGGTCAAATTATTTGAATATGTTGACCCTTGTTAGGTTTTACTATTTTAGGGACGAAATGTGTTGTTAACATTATAAAATTTGTTGAAAACTTGAGTAAATGAAAAACATTGTATCTGTTGACCGTTGTTAAGTTTTAGGGACGAAAGTTGTATTATGCAAATAAATTTTCCCTCCATTTTCACCATTTTTTCCTCCTTTTCTCTCCTACTAGAAAAATTTAGTACTAGCAAATTTCGTCCCTGCCAATTTAGTCTTATATTCCCTATTTAATGATGTCTCAGGACTAAGATTCTTCACCAACTCATTATTTCTATTCCATTGTAAATATTCCAGCAACATTTTCAAAAATAACTAGATATTAGGGATGATGTCAGAAGAGCGCAGAACACAGGCTCGACAAACCTACGCAACATCACATAAAGTCCTTACTAACGATGACCTTTTAACTCAAATCTTAATCAGATTACCTATTATCTGTATTCATCTGTTTGCAACCGTGTCTAAACAATGGCTAAGAATTATTACATCCCCTCTTTTTACCAAAACCCGCATCTAAATCACTAAAGTTGATCCTTCTGTTGGTCTTTTTGTTAATCACATTAGGTCTTTGTTTGAATGTGATTTTGTGTCGTTAGATCCCAAACTTCAGTCAAAAAAATCCGCTATGTATAGCTCCTTTACTCTTGGCTTCACTATGGAAGCTAATAATATTAAGATCTTGTAGTATTGCAATGGTTTGCTTCTGTGTAGAGGTTCAGGGAGGCGTTATTTTGATTACATATATAATCCATCCACTAATTAGTATAAAAAGATTCCATATCCAGATTTCTCACTTGATAATTCACGTTATTATAGCAATGCTGGATTAAGAATGACCTTTGATCCTACAAAATCACCGCACTACAAATTGGTGGATGCTGGATGCACATCTTGTGACATTGATATACAAATTTATTTTCAGAGACCAGCAAATGGAGCCTATGTAGGGACCGTTTTAACTACTTCAGTTTTGATCATTTTGATAGTGCAATATATTGGAATGATGGGTTACATTGGCTAGAAACCGAGAATAGACAGCTTATGCATTACAGCTTAAATATTAAAGACCCTGACCAGCCAATTATAACAACCATACAAATCCCTCAACGGGGAATGGCCTTCCTTAAGTCTTATGGCTATATGGATCCAATTTAAATACTCATACAAATGTCTCACTTGTTGCATTTGGAAGGAAAATTGTTTGAGTGGTGTGGGTGTTTGTTTCTTGTTTGTTTAGATGATTTTGCCTCTAGCGAATTTACTATCTACGAGATGATGATAAGGTGTTCTATGTGGACGGTTAGGTACCGTGTTCATACTGATGACTTTATGACTCCCCTTCCCGAAGGTTGGTCGATTCGGTCCAATGTTTGGAGCATTGTTTTGGGAGAAACATAACAAGATTCATTTTTGGTTATCAACTTGTCTGGAAAGGTTGTACAATACAACCTAATATCAAAGACTCTCCATGAGATATATGATTGTGGATCTAATCAACTTCTTGATAACCATGATGATAATGATGATGCCGATGATGATGAGCTCCTTCAGTAATTTCAGCCTGAACACAACGTTTATGAGTTCATACCATCTTTTGCAAGTGTGTGATTAGCTGTCTTTGTGTAATGTTGGTTTGAAATTTCTATAAGATTGAATACGTTAGGTCTTTCGGGTCTGTCTAAAGGCTTATTTAGTTGAGATAGCATTCTATGATTTTGTTTGTTCAAGTAATGTATTTATAACTTTGACTTTTAATAGTCAACATGGGTGTACACAATTCAAAATGGATTAGGATTTGAACATAAATTATGCTGCATTTTTAGTTTAAAAAATCATTCTAGTAGAACCACCATACGCAAAATGAACAAACAATTAAGTTATAGTAGCCACAATAAAGTTAAGAATATCAAAAAGAAGCAAAGTTAAATGTACCAAGACCAAAACAACAATGTCAAAGTTACATGTTTTTTTATTAAACCAAAAGATGATCATACACCACCTTCACAAACAACATGCACAAGCTTCACAAACATAATCTGAAGTTCCTACAACATCTTCCTTTTACCTTTCCTCCTTACATTTGAACTTCCTCCAATGTCTTCTTTGGGTTTTATAATTCCAAATTCCTTATTCAGAATTTATTGCCAAGTTGTAACAGCTGCAAGGCCCAAAACGCAATTTATAACACCCCGTGTTTTAGGACAATGTACGACGTTAATAAAGTCACCATTTATTTTTAGTATTGTACGCGTTTGTTTTTAATGGAAATCGTTACGTTAAATCACGTAAGCTAAAAATGATCAGTTAACATAAACGGGCATCAAACAATTTATTGTTTACGTCAAACAAGGGTTAAGCAATTATTTTGAGAATAATTATTAACGTTTCATAAGTTACTTTATCGGATAC
>BQNB010122110.1:4812-20341 GCA_026074375.1 Tanacetum coccineum
AGATAATTGGTTTATAAGTGTGGTTTTGCATGAAGAAAGCGGCATTATACTGATGATACTTATTCATTCTGGTTGGTTGAGTGTTTGTCTATTGGTGAGGGAGTTCCTACTGGTAGCTTTAAATGTTCCTACTGGTAGAACAATTCCTGCTGGTTTTGTTAGTTTGATTTCGAGTTGACTTTTCTTTGAGCATAACTTAAATTGAGTTTTACTCTAATTACAAGTTATAGGTGAGAAAATTGGGATATTAATTCAACAAAGGGTCCTTATTTCAAGGGATAAGTACATATCACCTTCACTTTTACTCTTACCTGAATTCCAAACCCTAATTTTTACTGACCCTTTTCTCACACCTCTCTCTCTCTTTGGAAAAATCAATTCCTACTAGCAAACAACCAGTAGACACTCTCCTTCCACACCAGTACCAACACTCAATCGCATTTTTGTTATCATCATACAAATGGCCAATCTAAAATATCGTGATGAACACAATAAGGTTGGTTTCTTGGAGAAACCTAAAGGGAGTGCAGACTATCATCAAGTTCTTGATTTTTTAAGGAGTTCACATATCAGGTATGCCATTAACCATGACCCAATCATATATGACTCTTTGGTCAAACAATTTTGGTCAACGGCCTCCCTCGGAACATTTGAGGAAGGCCCACCAGCTATAATAGCCACCATTGATAGAACCCCTATACAATCACTGAATCGCTGGTTCGGAGTCACCTTCAACTAGATGATGAAGGGGGGTTGAGGACTTACCATCTGCTGACATTTATTTAGGGATGGGTAATATGGGGTATCCTACTGAAGGGAAACTGACCTTCCATAAGAATAAGTTCTCACCTCAATGGAGGTTCATTGTCCACACCATCATGCATTGTCTCAGCACCAAGTCTGGTAGTTGGGATCAATTTAGGAGTTCTTTGCCTACTGCTCTTATATGTTTAACTGAGGGAAGGAAGTTTAACTGGTCAAGCTATATTTTTAAAGGAATGGTTAACAACATTACCAATCCTAAGAAGTTTTTGATGTTTCCTAGATTTCTACAAATGATATTAAACATTGAAACTATGAATTCAAAACAGTATCATGCTTTTAAGCTAACCATTAAGATGTTTGCAAACATGAGGCTCAATTTTCATGGGGACACTATGCCACTCTTGGCAACAATGCTTCCTCCTGCTCAACCTGCTATAGCGGGTGAAAGTTCAGGAGAAGCTGAACGAACTATTCCACATACAGCCCCTGAGACTTTGACTGAACCTGCACACTCCCATGATCAGGCATCATCATCACCTAGACCAACCACCATTCCTGTTAGTGCTCAAGAGAATGAGCAGGGTCCTTTTTCAGATCCAAACCCTGCATCTTCTTCCAGACCTCATGCATCTAAACCTAAACAATTCATTTCCACAAATGTGGAAGATGATGTATTTGGAGATTCTGTTGATATCTCACCTCCAAGGTCCACTGAAGCTCCACCTGCAGGTACAACCTCAGGAGGTACTGAGGACCCTGATAAACTAACAGCTTTGTGTTCTCTTGTGCAGAAAATACATTCTCAAGCATCTGATCTAAAAGCTTGATGTACAGTTTTAACACACATAAAAATATATATAAAATATAATATCTTAAAAAGAGTAATTAAGAAAATTACCAAGTTACCCTTGATAAAATTCACTCTCAAAAATATATATAATATAATATAAAATACGTATATTTAACCGGGCAAGTATGATCACCCGGGTCGTTATCCCCAATGACTAGTGAAATTGAAACCACGTTTAGGTTCGGATCCTGATTTGAATGAAGCAAAGATATTTTCATCCATTCTCCTTCGTTGCTTCTTTTTTGCTGGTGAGTCACTATTCCTCCCTGATGTCCACTACTGGTCCCGACGGAGCATGCTCCTGTGACAAGGAAGTCCCCTATTTTGTAGGAAGAACCTCCAGTGAGAGAAAGATCATTCAGACAGAGGGAGGAGGACAGGTTGGGAAGAAGAAGCCTTGCTAGGAGACTATATGAGGAAGAACAAGCTGACCTGGCAAGAAAAGAGAGAGCTAACCAGCATAAAGCAAACGAATGTTTGAAGTCTGCCAATATACACTGATAGCTGATTAGAATGACGATAAGGGTTCAGGCTTTTTTATTGCTAACCAAAGACTTTCTGCTGATTGTGTTTGAGTCCTAATAAATGAGGACAACTTTGCAGCAAGATGGTAGCTCTTGTTGCTGAAAGGTAGCAGAAAGTGATGCTTGCTCAACAGGTTCCAAGATAAGAGAAATAAAGCCAATGACATTTGTTTATGCACAACAGAGATCTATATGAGAAACACCTTTCTGTCAAAAAAAACCAAAGCTCCACCATCTACTCAATCAACAGCAGGAACAATGAACATGTGAGTTCCTTTCTAGATGATCCAACTCAAAGAGGACAAGTTTAACAAGCATCAACATGCTCTGCTAATCTGCAATCACAACAATCTAAGCAACGGATGTCCTGTAAAAGATAAGGAGCAGATTTAGATCAACCTGATTCAAAGAAGTCTAAATCCACTAAACCTCAAAAGACTTTTGTTCCTGCTGCTTCAAGACCATCATCTGCTGGTGTTACACCTAAAGTACACTAATCACCATTTGTTGATACTCCACTTGCTACTCCTCTACACTCACCTAAGGCTTCATCCCACCCTGATGTTACACCTGATACATCCAAACAACCATCTGTTGCTCCTACACCACCATCTGATTTATCAGCTACACCTACTGTTACCAGGACAACTGGTCCTAGAACAAGAAACCAATCCTCTGCTGCTGGTATTAAGACATATAGTACCAGGAGGAAATCACTTAGATCAAGAAAGATGTCATCCTCTGAAGTAGATTTGATTGCTGCTGATTCACAAGAGGATGTTGAAGTTCCTTCTACCACTACTTCTACAGCATAAGAAACTACTTTCAAAACCAAAAAGGTTGGTACCAGGAGAAAGCAATTCGGTCAAAAAGGTGTTCATCCTTCTCGCTCTTCCATTCCTATTAAAGATGGAGATCCTGATGCTGACCACAAAATGTGCATCAAGTATGTTTCTGATACAGATTTAGATTCTGATGATGATACACCCATTAATTTGCATGGTGTTGTTGACTGGGAATTCAACGTCCTACGGGAGCGGTCATGTCATCTTATAGGAAAGATAATTTCACGCAAGTTGCTTCTCGAGACTTAAGAAATCAATCACCTAGTTACTAAGAACACACTTGATGATCAAATATGGCCGGGTGATGCAATATATCAGGATACGGAAGCTACGGGAGTTGGTCTTGTTCTGTGAGGAGATCTTAAGGTCTTGATAGATTCACCTGAAGTGAATGATGGGAGTGATGGTTGGAAGGACCAAAACACTTGGTTAATTCAAAGCTGGAAGAGCTAGATTCATTCAACCGTATAACATGTGTTGGAAGATGGGTTAAGTGGCAAGTGCTACACATTTGTTGACAATAGGTATCCCTCTTTCCTGTCAATCATATCGAACAGGATGCTTAAACATCACTGAAATTTGTCGCGATACATGGTACTGAAACTTCCCACTGCAGTTCATTTGATTGTCCTTTCCTCAAGAACAAACAAATTTTCTGAATTAACGGCGTCCTATAAGGTTCCATAAAAACCAGGTAATTGATAAGTTTGTTATGTTTATCTTATTACATTTTGTTTTTTTGTTTTCTTCTATAATTTCTACAGCTTGTTGTAAATGTCGTTTTTTGTCTCTTGGAGCATCTTGATTTTTGGTATACTCTTTTGAGGAAAGATCACTTGGTTTTTAAAACTGTAGATGAGCATTTTGCGTGTCAGGCTCATCTTTGTGGTTCATTGATCTATATTGCTAAACTGGTTTTATGGTAAAATCTTTACCGGGAAATATTTTGGGTGTAATACTCTATGGTTCTCAATTACCAGGTCATCAGGCTAGAATTAATTGAGTTTTGGTTTCAATCTTCCCAGGCTTTGACACCAGAATGAATTGTTATAGCTGTAATGGTTTGCTTAAAACCATAGGGTCTCTCAACTGACCTATGTTTCATGTACCAATTAGTTAAGATGGTTTGCAATCCACCATGGGAGTAACCCGTACTGGGTCCCAAGGATTGTCTAGCCCACAAGTAAATGGCTATGAGGTAAAGGCTTATAAAATCCGTTGATGGTTGCCAGGTTACCCAAAACTGGATGGTTTTCACTTGCCATATTTTTGAAATGAAAAGTGGCTAGTCTTGAGCAAACAGCTACAGGTAAAGACACATCAAATCCATTTTTGGCTGTAATGACTTGCCAAAAGTCATATAGTTTTTCCACTTACTATGATTCAGTTCTGAAAGTGGAAAATAGTTTATTACAAACCTCCATGGAGACTTAACCCTTTCTGGTGCCAATGGACTGACTAACCAAGGAGTGAATGGCGGCTAACTTTGTATAAATGCTCATCAAACCCATTCATGTAAGCTGTGGTGATCTGTTTGCATCTAATTTTAGATCTGATTCTGCTGTTGCTGCTTCAAGTATAGTGAACGGTTGCTTTTGAAAGATGGTTTTCAAGATGTTGCAGGTCAAAGATCCTACTGGTGCTTTCAAGCGGAAAGATCTATCTAGAAACTTGAAGGTAAGACTAGTCAAATCAAGTTTAGGGAGTATTGTTAGGAATCTAGTAATAGAAAGCTACTACTTAGTAGGCGTATGTATTTCCAACTGGGAGATAAACATTCCTGCTGGTAGTGTAGTCCTACTAGTAAATGAAAATAGTAATAGTTAGTACTAGGATATAAAACTCATTCTTGCTTAGAACAATATTATTCCTGGTAGTATTATGCTTAACGTCCGGATGATATAGTATCAGTTATTTATAGTAATACAGGATCCTGCTATGAGATATCCTCGGAATGAAACACTTATCACTTTAGCGTTTAGTTAGTGTTTCAGTTACAGTTTCGTGGGTAATATACAAACTACGGGTTGGCATAATGTAACAGACACAATAATAACATTTCATTTAGAAAAACACGTTTATCATCAATAGAAAAGATCCATAGAGGATCATTGTTTTAGTAATTTCTTTAACTCTGTTGTTTATATTCCGCATAAACAATAGTTTCATTTGTTAGAGTCTCTCTTAGAGTTGCCTGTGTTACATAAGTGCTCTCACAAAAAAACCTTAACATCTTAAAGATCTATCTAGGGCTAGACCTATAAGTGGTATCAGAACCTAGAGAGAGAGTCTCTGTTAAAGAAACTTTACTTTTATTTTACAATGACTTCACAAAATCCATCACAAACATACCCTATGCCATCACCATCAGTATCTTCATTCACTTTCCCTTCAACCACTGAACCCGTATTCTCAGCATCAACTTCTGAACCAGTCTTTAAGTCTCCAAATCACACTTCTCAACCCTCACAAACTACCCAGACCTCAGCACCTCCAACAATAATCTCACAACCACAAGAGTCCTCAAACAATAAGCCAAATTCCTTATTAAAAAAGGAAGCAAATGAGACTGGGGGCCCCCATGAAGATCGGAGTATGCGGACATGAACAGTGATCACAAACTTGTGAAACATTGTTCTAATGGAAACAGTAGAAAAGGACAGAAGAGAACCAAAAGGCGAATATTATGCAATTCTTCCCACCTGTTACTGTTGAAGAACAAATTGCTGCTTCAAAAGAGAGACAAACAGCAAGACCTATATTGTTGCTTAATCACTTCCTTAAGAGCATATGCTATTTCACCATCTAGATGATGTCAAGGGATATTTGTTGGCTGTCAAAGCAGATTTGGAGGTAATGATGACTCAAGAAA
Organism: Tanacetum coccineum; assembly: GCA_026074375.1. Lineage (NCBI taxonomy): Eukaryota > Viridiplantae > Streptophyta > Magnoliopsida > Asterales > Asteraceae > Tanacetum > Tanacetum coccineum. The sequence goes on from BQNB010122110.1 coordinate 10,669, forward strand.
ATAAGGTATTCAATGCCCGAAAGCAGGACAGTTTTTCAGAATTTTTTAGACAATATCTGAATCAGAAGGTTTGCATAGGGATATGACACAAAGTATCAAGAAAGCTTTTGAGTCAACTCAATCTCAGATGCAGCTAAGTTCTTTGGTCACGATGTGTCTAATCACGATTCTAACAAACAAAAGGGTGGTCTTGATTACCCAAAGCTTTGATGATCAGTACCACAAGCTAGACTCTTTAAAATTGATGTGCAAAGGTGTTCAAGCTATATTCAGAGGTTACTTCACTCCTACCATTCAGCCTATGGTTCGTGCGGGCGCCTAACTAATTCAAAGATGACATATCCTTATCAATCACATTCAACCACTTTTACTACTGCTTCATCAATTCCTGCTGCTTCAAGCAATGTGATTGAAAGTGTTCTCCATTCCTTTGTTGCTGAAAGTGATCCACAACAGCAGATCACTTATGAAGATTTTGATCAGATTGGGAAGATGGACTTGGAGGAACTAGACATCAAATGGCAAATGGCAATGCTATCTGTTAGATTTAACAATTTGAAAAGAAGCAGAAGAAAGATGAAGTTTATCAACAAGATGCTGCTAGGGTTTGACCAAGGGAAGGTCAAATGACTTTAAATGTTTCTGAATTGGTCAACTTTGCAAGAGAATGTTACAGGGAAACCAGGGTGGAATTCAAAAGCAAAGGTACTCTTCCCCCCCGTCAAACATTTAGGAGCTACTAAGGGGAGAAGAAACCCAAGTCTCTTTTTGTCTGTTGATTCTATGGTGAACTGGTCAGATCATGAGGAGAAATTTGGAAATTGGTGTGCTCAAGTATATGGATGATGCTAAGCTAAGGAGGATACTACTGGTAATGCCACTGGTGATGTTGCTGATGATGTTTCTAATGATGCTGCTGAATTTGCCCTCATGGGTATCTCTTCTCAGGTACAAACTTGTCCTTTTAGGTTCGAGAACATCTATATGTTGTAACTAAAAAAGCATTGACAATGTAGAAGTCATATAAAGAGTGTATATTCAGTTCAAGCATATAAAAGTACTTTTAGCAATCTTTAGAACAACAAAAGGGATGGTACCAAAGTAATCAGCTAGCATTAGAAGAAAGAATTAGAATCTTAACTGCTAATTTAGAAAACACAACAAACATGCTAAAATATACTGAGAAACTGAATGAAAAGGCTAAACTTGACAACCTGAATGATAAGGTTAAACTTGAGGAGTCTAATGCAAGATTTAACAAATAGAAGGAGTCTTCCAAAAACCTGGTCAAACTGATCAATAGTTCCATGTCCTCTAGATCAAGATTTGGTTTAGGATTTGGAGATACTTTTGGATCAGATGAGGTGTTTGATCTCTCTGCCCCTATCATCTTTGACTCATCCCCTAAGGATGTTGCAGAGAAACCTCTCCATGACAGGTTGGTCAAAACTGTTGGAATGCATGTTGTTCATCCTCCTATAATAGGAACTTTCATGCCTCCTTCCAACAATCCTGACATATAGATGAATACACAGTTTTACTTATAGGTTCAAATTGCCACTAATAATTTTTGAAACTAACTCTGTATCTAATGACTTTGTCTCTTGTGATAAAAATGACAAGTCCTCAGACTCAGAGACCAATGACTTTGCATCTTGTTGTTTCAAGTGTCAAGTCCTCAGCTCCAAGACCAATGAACCCGTAGCCTCTACCACCCTAGTTATTTTTTTTATTTTTCCCCCCCAGTTCAGACTTCAAAACAATGTCAGAGACTGTTGTCCAACAACCAAGTTCCACCAATGATGATTCTAGTTTTTCTTTTAAGGAGAATGTAAAACCTCCTAGACATCTATGTAATAAGAGTGGAATATACATAGTAGGAGTTTTTTGCGTATATAAGAAAGTCTTTTGGTTTCAAAGACATGTTTTGTTTGGGTAGTAAAATTTCATTTGATTAAGATGTGATTTTTATGAGAAACGTTGAAATGAATAATAAACCTATGTGGACTAATGTTGCAAACATTCCCTCATTTGTACCAAAAGCAGCATCTGTTCCTGCTGATAGTAGGAATAGACAAACATCTGTTCCTACTGATAGTAGGAATAGACAAACATATGTTCCTGCTGGTAGTAGAAATGAACCAGCATCAGTTCCTACTGATAGTAGGAATAGACAAACATTTGTTCATGCTGGTAGTAGGAATAGACCAACATTTGTTCATGCTGGTAGACCATTTTCTGCTGGCTGGAAGAATAAATGCTGGAGTCGACCTATGAACCAGACCAACAAGCCAATATTTCTTTAAAACACTTTTTGTAGCCTGGATTATAACCATCTAAATATGGATGACGGGGGGAAGAGGGACTGCTGTTAAGAACCCTCCCATGTTTTCTACTGGAGAATTCAAAGGCCAAGATAAGGCAATGGGGTTCCAAGAACAATTGGTGGACCTCATCAATCTACATGGTTTAAACTATTAAATGATCCCACAAGACAGCTCAAGTCATAATGACTTGGGTCTCATCAAAGTATACCAATGTGTGTTGATTGTGTATTATAGAAAATCCTCATAAAGAATAGAGATTTAGGAATTGTAATAGTGGTTTGTTCCAGAAGCAAAACACGAACCAGGAATAAAGGAGAAATTGGATGACTTTGTGAAGCTTGTAGGAGTACTCGTGACTTTTGGAGTGGAAATGGCAAATCACTGGAAACAAGGCACCATAAGGACGTCAAAATCGAACTTTGAAAAATGTTTAATTATGTGGAAGATCTTCAAAATTTTAACTTGTTCTCTGTATCACAAATTTGTGATACCAAGAACAAAGTCCTTTTTACTGATAAAGAGTGCCTAGTTCTCTCTAAGGAGTTCCAACTACCTGAGAATAGTCAGGTGGTTTTCCTCAAAATTCCAAGAAGGCACAATCCTCTACTGTTTCAATTTTGTCAGTGACATCCATCCAGCAATAGGTTTTTTGATGTCTCAGTTTGACTGGCACAAGCATCCTAGAAAGTCTAACCAAATGCATAGACGGATGGCTCATGTGAACTTCAGAAACATGAACAACTGCTAAGCATGAATAGACAATGAGCCACCCTCCAAATAAACTCTTTACAAATGAGCACAACTGTGTTGCCTGCAACAAAGGAAAGCAACACAAGGCTTCTTACAAGGCCATCACTTCTGTGAGCACCATTTCTGCTCCTCTCTAGTTACTTCACATGGATCTTTTTGGTCCTACTTCCATCAGAAGCATTGATTCACAAGTACTAACTCCTTGGTGTTACAGATACTTTAGTAGGTTAACTTGGGTGTCTATCTTTTCGGGACTAAGGATGAACCATAGGTATGTTCTTAAGGACTTTATTTACTTTTATATGAAAACCAGTTAACTAAAACAGGTTAAAGCCATAAGGTGTGACCAATGGGACAGAGTTTAAAACATATTACAGATTAATGACTCTGGTGGGTCAAAGGCGGGATTAGGAGGGATTTAACAGTAATGCCAGAACTCCCACAACAAAATGGGTTGCTGAAAGAAAGCATATAACCCTCCTAGAGCGAGCAGCAAAACTATGCTTGCTGACCTATTTTGCCTTACCATGGTTTTGACAGAACTTAGTACTAGCCTTTATGTCGTAAACATGTTCTAGTGACTAAACCCCATAACAAGACACCTTATGAACTTGTGTCTGGGAAAGTTCCCAACATTAGTCATCTTACCTTTTGGGTGTCTTGTGACCATACTTAACACCAGTGATCGTTTGGGGAAATTTGAGGGAAAAGCTGATAAAGGTTTTATTGTTGGGTATGCTGCTCATAGTAAGGCTTAGAGGTATACACGATTTATCCAGCAAAAGGATAGAAAAACACTTAATCTGAGATACCTTGAAGATAAAACCGTCTAATTTCAGTGGTTCTTGGGATCCCATGAGTTGTATTATTGACCTTAACTATTTGACTGATTCTTTATGTTATAACTCGTTCAAAACATAATCACCCTCAGTACTAAATACTAACAACATGCAGGTACTCAGATAGATTCAGATTCGAAGTCGTGATCAACAAGCGTAATTGTTGTCCTCTCTTTCCTTCTAACTCTTTTTCAGGTACAACGGTTAATGCAGCTTCTGACATGGTGGAGAGCAGTTCAGATTATGCAGCGAAACTTGCTAGGCTTCAAAAGCAAGCATATGACGCCAATGCTACTGCTGAGAAGCATCTCAGTCAAGCTGATATTGCAACTAGTAGGAATGGAGTTCCTGCTGGTAAGGTTGTTCCTGCTGCTGATGTTTCTGCTGGCCATTCTGACACCATCTCTACTCCTTAGTTGTACACCTGTCCATACAGCTAGCAAACCCATCATATCCTCTGGCACAATCATGGGCTCAAGTGAACATTCTACAAGATATCCTTCTCCTTCTGACCTTGCAAATTCCAGGTCCTCATTTTCAATAATGGAGGACATATACCATCATCCTGACATTGGCATTTTCTCCTCCTCTTCATATGATGATGATTTTGATGGTACTGTCACCAACTTAGCTCCAAGTGTAACTGTTGATTCTGTTCCTACTAAGAGGGTGAACACTATTCCATCCTCAATCACAGATACTTGGTGATCTCACTTCACCTGTTCAGAACAAAGGTACCTTAAAGAAGTCTAAACTTGGTGCAAGTGCTTATTGTTACGAGTTCATATCACAAAGGAATAATCACACAAGACTATTTACATTGTCATTTTGCTTGTTTTCGTATCACAACTGAACCAGCAGTGCGTTGCTCAAGCTCTAATGATCCTCTGGGGTTGAAGCATGTAAGCAAAGGGAGATGGCAAACAGTTTATTAATCAGAAAGTATGGCAGCTTGTCCCTCTACCAGAGGGAAAATTTGCTATTAGGACTAAATGGATTCATCAAGCACCAAGGGCCTGGAATTCCAGGGATATCATACTTGTTCAGGTCTATGTGGATGACATTATATTTGGATCTACCAACAGGCCCAGGTGTGATTAGTTTTTGAGGTCTTTGATGAAAGGCAGAAATTTAAATGATTGCTATGGGTGAGTTAACATTTTTCTTAGGCTTACAAGTGAAACAGAAGCCTAATGGGATTTTTATCAGCCAAGATAAGTATGTTCAGGACATACTTTAATAAATTTATATGAAAGCGTGTGAGACCTCGCAACATCACCCTAGAAGTCTTCCAAGCCAAAAAATCCAAGGACTGAAACCTGATGATGCTGTAGAATGTCAACTTATACAGATCCATGATAGGTTCACCTCATGTATTTGACAGCTTCAAGGCCTCGATATTCAGTTAGAGCAGTGTCGTTGTCTTGTTCTAGACACCAGGTTACACCTTTGACTTCTTCCAACTTGAATGCAGTCAAGAAACTTTAGTACCGTTAAAAGGCCAAACCAAAACTAGGTCTATGGTACCCAAAAAATTCTCGCCTGTTATGTTGGAAAAGCATATAGTGATAATGATTATTGCTGGTTTCTCATGTTGATCAAAAATCAAAAACTGGTGGAATGGTCAATTTCTAAGTAGAAGGTTGATTATTGGGAATTAGCAAAGTTTGCTGGGAGTGCAATAAAGAAACCATTGTGCTACCTTCATCTATCACAGTCAGAATATGTTGCTGCTGCTAGCTTTGGGTCAGTACTCTTTGGATTAAAAATCAATACTTGATTATGGGTTCAACTTATGAACACCAAAAATTTTATTGATAACAAAGTACCCATTTGCATAGTTAAAAAACCGTATTCACCAAAAACAAAGCACATTGAAATTTAGGCACCAATTTATTAGAGATGCCAAAAGAGACAAATCTCTATCTAGTGCTTACAGATCCACACAGATGAAAATGTGGCTGAGTTTGTTAACCAGAGGCATTTGTAGGACCTAGATTCTTCATCCCAAGTGGTTCACAATGGAATGCTTAATCCCTAGACTGCGCCATGGTTAAGGGGAGGATTTTTGTTCCAAGGGGAGGACTGTAACTTGTAATAATTTTCTAAGTAGTTGGCTTTTTACTTTAAATTTTTCCACACTTAATTTTCTTGCTGGTAGTTTTCATTTTTCCTACTGTTAGCTATAGTTTTTATGCTAGTCAAGTTTTTCCATGTATATGTTTTCGGTGTTTTGGTTTAAGATTTTGCAGATAATTGGTGTATAAGTGTGGTTTTACATGAAGAAAGCGGCATTATACTGAATATACATAGTCATATGGTTGGTGATCTTTTCTATGGTGAAGGGAGTTTTCTACTGGTAGCCTTAAATGTTCCTACTGGTAGAACAGTTGCTGCTAAGTTGTTAGATTTATCGAGTTGAACGTTTTCTTTGAGCAGAACTCTTAAATTGACAGTTTACCTAATTAAAAGTTATAGTGAGAAAATTTATAGGATATTAATTCAACAAAGGGTCCTTTATTTAATGGTATAAGAGCAACTATTAACCTTTAACTTGTTCTCTTACGAAATTTCAAACCCTAATTTCTACTAGCCCATTTTCTCACACCTCTCTCCTCTCTTTCTCTTGAGAAATCAATTCCCTACTAGCACACATCATAGTAGTACTCTCCTTGCCACAAGACCAGTACCAACACTCAATCCCCGCATTTTTGTATCAACATACAAATGGCCAATTAAAATATCTGATGAACACAATAAGAGTATTTGGGTTTCTTAGAGAAACCTAAAGGGAGTGCAGACTATCATCAAGTTCTCTGATTTTTTATTAGTTCCATATCATGTATGCCATTAACCATGACCCAACATATAAGACTCCAATGGTCAAACAATATTGGTCAACGGCCATCCCTCGGAACTCTGAGGAAGAGCCCTCCACTATAATAGCACACCATTGATAGAACCCCTATCAATACACTGAATCACGGTTCGGAGTCAACTTCAACTAGATACTGAAGGGGGGGTTGAGGACTTACCATTCCTGCTGACATTTATTTAGGGATGGATAATATGGGGTAATCCCTACTGAAGGAAACCTGACCTTCCATAAGAAAAAGTTCTCACCTCAATGGAGTTCATTGTCACACACTCATCATGCATTTCTCACACCAAGTTCCCTGGTAGTGGGATCAATTTAGGAGTTCTTTGCCTACTGGCCTCTTATATGTTTACCTGAGGGAAGACGTTTTAACTGGCCAACCGCTATATTTTTAAAGAATGGTTAACAACATTACCAATTCCTAAGAAGTTTTGATGTTTCCTGATTTCTACAAATGAAATTTAAACATTCTGAACTATTAATTCAAAACAGTATCATGCTTTTAAGCTAACCAATAAGATGTTTGCAAACATGAGGCTCAATTTTCATGGGGACACTATGCCACTCTTGGCAACAATGCTTCCTCCTGCTCAACCTGCTATAGCGGGTGAAAGTTCAGGAGAGGCTGAACCAACTATTCCACATACAGCCCCTGAGACTTTGACTGAACCTGCACACTCCCATGATCAGGCATCATCATCACCTAGACCAACCACCATTCCTGTTAGTGCTCAAGAGAATGAGCAGGGGTCCCTTATCATATCAAACCCGCACTTCCTTCCAGACCTCATGCATCTAAACCTAAACAATTCATTTCCACAAATGTGGAAGATGATGTATTTGGAGATTCTGTTGATATCTCACCTCCAAGGTCCACTGAAGCTCCACCTGCAGGTACAACCTCAGGAGGTACTGAGGACCCTGATAAACTAACAGCTTTGTGTTCTCTTGTGCAGAAAATACATTCTCAAGCATCTGATCTAAAAGCTTGATGTACAGTTTTAACACACATAAAAATATATATAAAATAAATATTCTTAAAAAGAGCTAATTAAAGAAAATTACCAAGCGTACCCTTGATAAAATTAACCTCAAAAATATATATAAAATTATAACAAAAATAATAAAAAAAAAAAAATATGACTATACTTAACCGCTACGAAATTAAGAAGCAACAAATAATGACAATTAAGCAAATAAACAAATTTTAAATCCTAAAAATGTAAACTAAATTTTCACTAAATGAAGAAAAAGTGAAGAAAATTATTAAAAATAAAAGCCCTAATTTTTATCTTTTAATAAAAGTTTAATTAAACTAATTAAAAATTAAACCTAAATACTAATTAAAATTAATAAACTTAATTAAAAACTTAACTAAGGACTAATGGTGCAAAAACCTAAGAAACTAACGGGGAAACTAACAAACTAACGGAGGGACTAACTGAAAAACAATTAAAATCGAAAAGTTACACTTTCTACCCTGAGAATCTATCCCGACAACAAACTAAGACCCGAATTAAGGTGAAATTTGAAAAGTGCTTAAAATGAAAAACTCAAAGAAGCAAAGTTGTAAAGGAAGCTAGTGGGAGCAAGATTAATAAAGACACTTAGGGCTGAAATCCACTAATAAGCTCTTAAAGAGCTTATTTCTGAACTGACCTCAGAAAGGAAGGCTTAACCTTTGATTTTAGAAAATAAGCTATAAAAAACTCAAAACTAGATCAAAATGAAAAAGGAAAAAAGTTCTAAAGAGCTTATGATGTGCTTAATCTAAGAATGCAAAGAAATCAAAGCTTACACTACTCTTATGCTACTGAAATTGATCATGAAATAAGCAAACTCAGGAAATAAGCAAAGTAACACAAAATCCAAGTTAGCTAAAAACCTTAATAAGCTAAACTAGACTCTAAAACTTTAAGGACTTACCAAACTACTATTTATCCATCTAAATAAGCTATAAAATCTAGACTTAAAAGCTGAATTAACAAATTTAGACTTTACTTAAGTTCCTACTGTTTTTGGAATTTTCAGGTTTTTATGACTTTTGACAGCTAAATTAAACTAAGTAAATAAGCTAGAAATTGCAAATTAAGACTTAAACCGTATTAAGCTATATTAAAACTTAAATCCTACTGAATTTAATAAGCTAAGTCTTAAAATTACTTATCTAAATTAAGCTAAGAACACAGCAGTACTAACTGAGGTTAGTACTGCTAGTGTAAAAGTTTAGCAGTACTTTCAAGTGAAAGTACTGCTGATGCAACTTGATTTTAAAGAACAGAATTAAGCTATGAAATAAGCTAGAAAATGAAAGCTTAAACTGATTTTAAGATAAGCTAAAACTAAACTTAACACTACTGAATTTAAACTAAGATCTAAGCTAACAGTACTAACTTATGGTTAGTACTGGTAGTGTAAAGGCTCAGCAGTACTAACTGAGGTTAGTACTGCTAGTGCAAAATCAAGAGTGCACTAATCCAAACACCCCTTTATCATTATGACAGATTTGAGAAAAGCTTTTTAAGAGAAATCTAATGAACAAGTACTTAATACCAGATAAAAACTAGCTTAAAACAAACTTAACAATCATGATTAAACAACTGAATAAGCAAAATTCTAAGATCTTAACTAATTAAACTAATATTTTTGGATTTTATGAGTTTTTATGACAGAAATTGATAACTAAAGATCTATAACTACTTAAGCAAAAACAGATGAAGACAAACCACTAATAAGTACTAGAAGAGACATTTAAACACTAATAAGCAAAGAGAATAAGCAAATAAGCAATATTAAACATATAAGCTATAACTAAGCAATTTAAACTGAAATTAAAGAAGAATGAAAAGAGAAACTTACTTGATCCTTTAGCTAAACAA